>JABASC010001085.1:0-27453 GCA_019776185.1 Plutomurus gul | reverse complement strand
CTACTGAAAGAGTACACACATCACAACTTAAACTGGGATGACTGAATCATTAAATATAAATTTCAACTATTTGAAGCCTATTAAATGAATTAACTTTAATACATCATATATTTACCAAAGATAATACGTTAACAGGTTATGCTATTTAATTTTAGTTTCTTTACACATGTAAATTTTAGCAGGCAGGAAGAAGAACAAATTCAGCTAAGTTCGCACTTGCCAAGCTGACATCAACATTATGAAGTGTAACGCATCAGAACCAGCTTTATTTTTTGTAGGGCTACTGTTGTTTCACATAAACTGCTTTTGTGACCATTTTTAATTCTAATGGATTGGAAGTAAGTACGAATGGATACGAAGTACGAAGGTACATGAACTTCACTATCTCAGGTGCGAGTTCCAGGGGCCAGGACGCTACAATGGAAAAATTAATTCTTTTAGATGTGCTGTTGTCAAGCTTGTAAAACTCCGAGATTCCAACCTTGAGAATATCGTCACATTAATTGTTATGTAATTGTGCAAAGTTTTCTCACAAAGCATTGAATGCATTTATTTTGCTCTTCAACTTCAAGTTTATATAAACGTAATTTTATGAACAACTCTTAAACAATATGTTAAGCATTATGATTTATCTACGTTTAATAAACAGTAAGCGCATATAAAATAATGCGCAACGGGATTTCTTGGTGGTTGATATTGTATGATAGAGCAGTTCACAATTATACTACCGAGACTGACAATGAGTAAGACAATGCGACACGTCATAGCAATATTTTATATCAACTCCGTTCATAGCCACATCATAACGACTTGACAGAACACTAGAAATGAAATGTGAAAACGATAATTCGTTTCTGGTTACACTGTCCATACGAGTATGCTAGCAAGTACATTTTATTTCCTATTCAGTACTTCATAGTATAGTAGCAGAAAAGACCATTGATCTTGGTGTATAATTTAATCTTTTAGCAAGCGGAAATGTATGTATGTATGTATCCTGACTGTACAGTAAATCACCGCACAAGTACACTGCATATGTATAGTGCTCTTCCGTAATGTAGCAGAGATTAGGCTTAATTTTACTTTCCTTTCGCATTAGAAACTGTAAACTGTGATTACAATTATCGCAGCGATGGTGATAACTACTCAAATTTAGAAAATGTACAAACAGTAAAAATGTAAGAATTTTATGCATAATTTTTGTGATCTACACATTATTGTAAAAAAAACTGTCTAGCATTGTGTGAATTAGAATAGGTATTAGAGCAGTTTTGGAAGTTAGGTAATTCAAATCAATAAAAGTTTTCGTTACATGAGAAATTTTGTTTGTTCACGATAATTTTGCCGACAATAATTTCAAAGACGATAGTTTAAAAATTTATCGCTCATTTACAGTGCTCATAATCACTCCTTCAGAAAACATCAATAAAATTTCCTGTAGAATAGTTTCACAACTTGCTTTACAACTACAAGTGTAATTAGATTTTTCTGTTTTCTCTCTGTCTCGTCTATGCACGTTTGTATAAGATTTGCTTATTAGAACTTATTCCAATTATGTGTTTACATGCACCGCTATTGTATTTAGTAAATAGTTGTATACTTTTGCACAGTCACATAAATGAGCAAAAAATTTGCATACCACAACTGAAATGAGTACATAAAATGCAGTATAGCAAAAAGAGTAAGAGTTTAGGGGCTTTACTTATTTTATTGTGGAAGGTTTTCTACAAACTAAATAGTACACCATCGTATTCATTCATTTTTACTCTCAATTCATGATTTTTTGGATTGCCCAGGGTTCTTTCTACTTGTGCACCATAACTTTTGTATAACTCTGGAACAATCTCAATATTTAGTTATATGCATTCTCGTGATTAGGTCGTATTTTATTCTATGCAGCGAGTAAACACAAAAGTAATGTAAACATAAACATGTTCTTTAGTAGAACGCGTGCATTACTAATTTACTAACGCCAAGACTCTAGTCGGTCAGCAAAGTCAGGAGCTTTAAAATGTACGAACTTGCTCTAGTATTTACATCTAGTACTCGAATCATTGAATGATAATGGATTGTATGTATATGTACACACTGCTTACTGTGTTTATATCATTTGTATCATCACTTCGTCTTCCCTAATGCTAATGGCTTTGTCTGTGCATTGTCGAAATAATTTAGGAGAAAAAAATCACTGAAAAAATATTCAGTAACGGAATGTCCCGTTCAACCAAATTATCTGTAGCTTTCAAGAAAACTACTTTTATATGGAATTCAATTATATGTACGTGGCGCCCGCTCTTTTCATTCTGTTTATAATAATATAATTATATAGTTAGCTGTGGTCGCTACTGTGTGTACGATTAAGTTACAATCAAGAAATTACAAGGGTACTTGGAAGCGACTCTGATTTCCCTTTCGCAGTCATTAGTCAATGCATATATTGCTGTGGCAGTGCCAACAGAAGGGGACGAATGGTGAAAACAGACTAAACAAACTCGACTCGACCACTACGTGAGGAGTGTACGTGAAGTTGGAGAATATGAACAAGGACTAATTTCAATGTTACAGATAAAGATAAAACAAAAGATAGTGACTCGATTATTTGTATAGTGTCGTTCTCGGTAGCTCTGTGTTCTGTGGCAGCGTCTGTGTCTCTGTTGGAAGTTCACTTTCACGAGTTTCGTTTTGATTTGAAGTGATGTTTTTGTCTTTGGTGCATTACATTATGATACTGAAGCAACAACTTTAACTGCAATGCTTGATAATAGTTCGTATTGTAGGAGATACTAGTTTGCTTGGGTTGAATGTTTCAACATCTCACAGGATGTACGTGTGATGCCTCTGATTGTATATTGTGGTTTGAATTTTACTGTTATAAGTGTATAACCTGCTGTAGTGCATAATGTGCTATCTCTTAGCTTATTGTTAGCGCTAGAACGTCCAAAGATTGAAGCATAGTAAAATTAACGCTTAAATCATATACATTTCATTATTATATTTTAGGCCTAGTAATTCACTTGTTTTTACTATGCCTATGCACATATTAATCTACTTATGACAGATAGATGTTAATGTTGAACATTGTACTATATTATGTATATATCAGACGGTACAGCACAATGCACTTTTGCTCATATCAGTCGTTTGTAGACAGCCACACAACCGTACACTTACACACAAGTACAGGCAGGTGTGAATTTTACTGTTTTGTGCACTACACACATTACTAGCAGTCACAGTCTAATTAAGAACAGAAAAATTCTGAGTACTAAATCGCATTGCATTGCATTATTCTGCTGCTAGAGGTGTGGGTTCTCCAATACTCACACAAGAATTAAATGGATGAAACGAGACTATGCAGTTCCGCGAATAGCAAGTAAAGCAATAGCAATGTGGATGCTAATAATGGGAACAAAAACCGAATCTAATATATGTATTGTATACCAACGAAAGCATTAACTACACAGTCACTAAATGCGAGAAAATTCGATATTTTCATTTGAAATTTAAACCATTTACTAAAATTGGAATTAAGAAAAGTCTGTATCTATCATTTTACATGTATGTATTTAATGATGATATGTGTATAGTGTATTGTGATAGCTGTCAACTTAACATAATTTTATTGCGGCTATGACAAATGCGCTTATTTTTGAATAGACACAGTGAGGACATTTTGGTCGCTGGTTGTGTGTTGTGAGATTGAATTGTTAAGTAGAAAAATTACATATTTGTATTGTATTTGAACTAATTCACATGTTACACCAGGAGACCCGCATTCCATTGGAACAATTGAATGATTACGGTATCTATGTGTGTAAAGTGTGTAGGTATACAAAGCATGTTGTCAGGTTGTCACTTTGTCACATAATACTTGATATTTCTATAGGTCTACTTTTACTTTGGGACAGTTCACTCAAGTTCATTCGTAACCCTTTGTTTCCTGTAGGCAATTTGTCTCGTCTTTGCTACAAGAGAGATTTGGAGTCGACAAGTGAAAAGAAAAGATTTCTAAGATTTTCAGCTTGTCTTGTAATGTTGAGAACAAATATGCAAATTCGTTTCATCTCTCTTTTTCTCTACAGCCTGTCTACATACACATACAAACTACATACATGCCGTATTATCACAATCACAGCATAGTCCTAAACACTACCAGCGCAGCGACTACATATCTGATACAATGTATGTTAGTGGTGGTCGAATAGTAAAAGTAGTTATTATTCTTGCAGTTATACTCAAATGAGTAGATTTTACGAAGCTAGTGAATAGTACAGTACAGTGTACACAGTGAGTTTGAGCTGTGACTTGTTGGCAAACTTTGCTGGTGGTAGATGTTCTTCTTGGCTATTGTTTGGAGGTTAGCGTGTCAAGTGCTGACTGAGTGGAGATGAAAGAAAATAAGTCTAGTACGTTGATGGACTTGACTAGAGTTCACTACCTATCTAAGGTAGAGTACAGAGTACAGGGTAATAATATAATGTTTCTAGTCAAGCCTGCAGTTCAGGGCATCAAGCGTTGCATTGTATGAATCTCTCCACTACATCTTGTCATCACAGTAAACTTCATCACAGTAGTCTTCAGAGGAAAGAAAAACAGCAATAGATTTTTTACCTTATAGTTTACCTTACCGGTTGCATATTATACGTAGGCACTATGAACATTTTCATTCTGACATGACTTTGAGTAGAAACATGCATTCATCATCCACTACAGAATGCAAATATTGTACTCCTTTGTAGTACATACATGTGTACGTGTGAGTGTGACTTCTTGTACTTCACTTAAACTTCCCATGCAAATTAAATTTTACATATTTACCATGTCGATTTCTGTTGCATTTTATTTTACAGTTGTCAGATGTGTGATTTCACGTAGACTGTATATGCAATTTAATGATTCGTTGGGACTTGTAGAGTTCATTATTTGCAGTTGTGTGTACATGTACGCTTCTACTGCAATTTTACAATTAATGTCGCAATTGTTCGCACAGGTGCTCGTAACATTAAAATATGTACCATATAAAACTTGAAATATTTTTAGAATTTGTATGCTTTATACATGATTCGACTCGACACGTGTAGGTACCAAATAGAATATACCAAATCCGCAATACATAGTTTCAGTGACACTGTTAATGTTTTTACTGAGGTTCTATTTGCTCTGTAGAGATGAACAAACATACCCAATTAATGTTAGAAGAAATCAGACTGTATAAAAGGCAACTCTACTTTGCCGAACAAATTAGCTAATACTTATTTACGAATGATTAAAATGAGATCGATGGGTTTGTAATTGTTTATCCTTAAATTTGGCGACAGTTATTTGACTTTAATTAATTTCGACAAGACTACTGCATATCAGAGATGACTGTTCCCCAGAGCTCAAAAAACCGCTTTTGTTGACTGTAATTGCACCAATATTGTACTATAATATGCAAATGGTTAAAATGCAATTTGAAAGAACCAGTTGGTGATCCTTTACGTTGGTGTAGAATATCTAGGGAGTAGCATGACAATGAAAAGGATCTGACATTAGCTTGTTGTGGTTTTGATGATAGATACGCTTTGGATTAGTTTTAAAAGCTGTGCCGTACACTGCACTTTGCTAGTACTAACTGCTCTGCTCGTACATCAATCATACCATGTGAAATGGCGAATATTTATATTCAGTGAACTGGTTGCAATGTTGCATACTGTGCCCGCATACAAACTTTCAAATTGTTGACGTATTGTAATGCTGTATGTATATGCCTAGCATTTGATGTGTATATTATGCACAATGGCATTTAGGAGTGTTTGTGACCGTTTCTTATTGTTCGTTGCAATTATTGCAAAATTTTGATTTCCTAATACCTACCTATCCATTCATAGTGTATATGTATACAGTCAAATTGAAATGGAATAACTCACGCCGGATTAGATACATAATGCAAATATATGGTACACAAGCATTATACATGTATATTATGAGGTATGCATCCACAATCCACAATAGCTAGAGCAGAACAATCGACAACGTACGTTGAATAAGCTTATTCAGCTTATGAAGTAGTACATGAAGTAAAATGAGATTTTTAAACGTGGGCATAATTTTTGCATGCAATTTGAATCCTCCTCATTCGTTTAGGTATATATTAGTATTGTTACAATTTGAACAAGTGAGCGCAGTAGCATTCTAAATAGCTCTACGGACGACTTTTATGGGAACTTTGTTAATAGGATTTTACTTTTTAAAGTTTTAACTGCTGAGAAATCTAGAACGAGTACAGAGCATGTGAATGAACGAAGGTAAGGTAGATTATCAAAATGGCAACCAGAAAAACATGAACATCTCCCTACCCCTGGCTGTTATCTATACAATATGTTGCTGGCTCTCCCAACGTGAATACTTGGCAGCACCTCACACTATGTGAGAATTTATTTCAATTTTTATCGACGCAGATGATATTAGTGCAGATGATTGAATCAGTAACACTTCTCTTATTATCCTACACAAGCGTACCACTGCTGCTAGATGTGAAGAAGGAGAAGAGAAGTGCTGTTGACTTTGACTTTTCCCCCCTGTATAACCGTTCGAAGATGAAACAAAGCACGACTAACGAACAAAGTGAACATAAAGCATACCGTTTTATTTCAAAAAAGAAAAGCATACAGCCGTGCCATGCATCTTAAGTAAGATGGTGATTTTCATGCAAGATTACTGTCAGCTTTTTACAGTCGAAAAGTGAAAGGGAAATTTCTATGGAGAAACATTGTATGACAGATTCTTATCTTTTTAGTTTACTAATGGTAGCAATATTTTCCATTTTTCATTGCTAATAAAATTAAAACATTTTGTAGACACTTACTGTTTACTAAAGCACTCTCTTTGTTATTTATTCATTTCAAGAAGAGACACGTTTCTAAATTAACAATACAGATAGATATTAATATAATATTTCAATAACTGATGTGTCATCATCACAAAAGAGAATTGGTGGTGAGCCAACCGTGTAAATATTCCAAATTAGTATTCCAACTCTAATGAAGTTGTAACACGCCTTGTACAGTGAACATATCTGAAAACACTCAATCACTCTCTTACTTTTTGTCGGCATTCTCCAAGTTGCAATGAATTTTTAAAATTAATACGCAAATTCAAAATTGCAAATATTTATATTTGTATTTCGCAACTGAAATATCGTGCGTGTAATTGGTCTCATAATAATAATAATGCAAACTAAATCGTGCAATGCAGTAGTAGTACTATGTAATATCATTGCATGGGAACATGACACATGCAAATACAAAAGTGAACAGTCCACAGTATTGAACACACAAGTAAAATAGGAAATCCCTACTCGTAAAGGTAATGGGTAAATAGTATTTAGCACGGATGGATGACAATGACAATCGAATGTATCACTTTATGCCAGTTTGAGTCGCATGGAATGATTGTGCTGTGTTTTGTCAAAATAGTTTTGTTACATGTACTGTGTGCCTACACATGGTACTGTGTCTACATATATAGGTACTTCTTTATCTGCACTGCAAAGAAGTTGAGTGAGAGGACGGAGAATGGATTGAAGTAACGATAAATCGTTTCGAAAGGCAAATCCAATATGTAATGGTAGCAAATAGAATTCCATTTTCCAAATACAACTGTGCATGATACTTAACTGTACGAATCAGAATTTGCTGGCTGATTTCAGGTGACTGATGGGAAATGGAAATACGTTGTGCACTCTCAAGTAAGCATTGCAAAGTTGTATTATGTTGTTTCTGTGTCTGCAAGGTAGAAAAGTGCAATTATCTAGTGTGCATCAGTGCCCAATAGTGGAACGTAGGGACTTGTCACAGATGTCACGGTTATAACAAAATTATCAAATGAAAACAAAATAACACGTCATGTATCCATTGTTGTGTTATTTAATATGACGTAGCATATACCATGAAGTCGTTGTTGTAGCTAATACATGGATTCCATACGAGAGGCATCGAGAATTTTCCTCTTGAGTGTTGAATACTAAAATTGAAGTAGATACAAATTTTCCAATGAAAACTAAACCTGTCAAACTAATGCAGTGTACTAACCGTTAGTCGAATAAGAGAAATGTTCGTGACTTGCCAAATGCTGAAAAAGGCTGCAGGGAAACATATTCAGGAGAATTTGTTTCACTGAGAGAAACTCTGTGATGAATTTATACTCTAATCGTGAGTTAGGCGAGTAGTGACCACGCAGGTCAACGATCAATGTTATGGAAATTAGTAAAGTTCGACAATGAGCTAGAAAAGAACGGATTAATGGCATTGATACAAGGGATAGAAAACGCTCTAATTTCGCATTGATAAAAAATGTTTATGGGAAAGGGAGACAGTCTTCATTTTTTAAGATACTGTATTTAATTTGAGCATATCCTATAAAATGCACGATGCTTTGTAAACAAATCCTGAAAGGGACGGATTTTAATATCAAATATGTACTTGGGGTGCTTGAATTTAACAAAAGGTGAAACTAATCCAATCTTACCGTTACTAGTTTGCAATCGAGTGAATGCAAAGGGTCACACTCTCAAGAGTGTATATAATTTTAAATTATTATGTTCTTGTTTTTTATTTGAATATTCAACCGTAAAATCAATACTGGGGCAGGCACCATTACTTTATTTGCAAACAAACTCAAATTGTATACAATCTCAGATTACAGAGTACACACACAGTGTATCTGTTAACATTTGTTGATAAAGTGTATAAGTAAAACACTAAATAAGAGCAGTAAATGATGTGACTGATTTCAAATGATCATCATTTTATAGTGAGATAATTGCAGTATATTTAAATCACAGATAATGATTATGTAACAACGGCTTTAAGTAAGTTCCGACGAGATTGTTGCAAAAGATAATAATTGCACTAGTAAATTGGTTCAAATACAGGAGCGTGTATATTCTCTGTATGCAAATCCATCCTTCACCGCTTCCCACCATTTACCTTTAAATTATTGCTTTGAATGGTAGTTAGGTGTGCAACTGCAATCAAGATAAGAAAGTGGGGATACACCTAGTCGGCTAATTACTTCCCATGAGGTGTCCAAGTATCAGTTCGCCATCTGGCATAATAGTACAATCTCGCTACATACTTATGTACATAATACAATTATGTAGATTAAGATATCCGTCTGCAAAACAAATAATCAAGAAGTAAATAGTTACAGAACAAACTTATTTGCATATGGGCTGATGTTTCTTCAAATAGAGCAGTCTCACATAATTAATAACTTGCTTCCGTAGATGTGACACTCTACTTATAAATAAATTCGCATCGAGTGCTTTTGTATTCGACAGAAAGAGTCATGATGTAAAAATTAAGTAGTAGCAGGTGGTAGCACTTCTGCGTTTCTGAGACATTCCACTTTGCATATTTAGGTATAGGTCTTTCCTGGCTAATTGCAAATTGCCTCACTACCCAAGTACTCATGCAATGTACTGCTACGCTCTTTTAAGCGAGTCGAGGCAGCAGTTCATGCTGTTGCAAAAGGGCAAATCATTAGTATAGCATGTCCATTTAGTGTTTACGCAACATATTATTACGGTGTAGGATGCAACGTCGTAGGACATCCTAACAAACATTGCCCACTGCATTAATGTCTTTGCAAATTCAATTGTTGACTCTTTTATATCAATAAAGCTCAATTACACCCAGAGTTAATTATGGAACACGCGTAAAAACAATTAGTTAGTGCTACCTGCAAAAGCAAACTAACAGTTTTAGTTGTTTTTTATGAGTACACTATATTTACTTTTTACCAAGCACATTCATTAATCAATGAAAGTTGAGTAACTAAACTTTAATAATTTCCGTAATTAAAATAATTCAGCGTGCTGAGGTAGAGAACGTGAGAGAAATAAATTATTTTGTGTGTGGAAAATGGGCTCACGAATGATTGCTTCGGAAAAATAGGTAACATCTCCTTTTGAGTCTTTGAGTTCATTTACTGTCTGCCCTAAGTAGGCTATCATTACATCGTATGCAAATGAGACAGTGTTGTACCTATGGTAGTGGTGTATAATAATATTATGTATGTGTTGAACGTAGCATAGGCGTGCACAGAGGTTATGCACTGATACTGTCTTTATTCCATTCATTCCCATCAATAATAATAATATGTATCTGTATGAAACGTCCGTATCAAGTTTCGCAAGACCAGTTTGGCGTCAACTGCCGTCTGCTAAATATCTGCTTTCACATTATTATTACAATTACTTCGGATATTGAGATCAACATAATTCTAGAGATGTTTTTCATGATTAATTGATGATTTTGTTCGATTGCCTTCTGTGAATGAGTTGTGTGCGATTTTAGTGCGAGTTCATTAGTTCATCAGTTCACCTCATGGGCTCGAACCGAACCACACAGCCAAACCTTGTCCTCATACAGTAGTGTACACAGCAGTAGGTGCAAGTTCTCTTCACTCACAGTCAGATTACAAACTAACATAGAAATATCCATAATGATGATACATTATCCTTGCCACGGAGATGAGATGAAATGAATCAAATTTTTCGCCAGGGCCCATTCCAATATATTTTCAACTATTCGATCAAACACGATATTCATCCGTATATATTATATGTATGTATAATGTATACAATATGTGTAACTATACAACAAATAAATGTTTGTAAATCCACAGACTTTCAATGAAATTGTTTAGCACATATTTAATTGCCTTCTGCCAATGTGTTACTTCGGTGTTTATTATGAGAAATTTGAATGATTTGATGATTCAGGGTCGGCACCCGCAAATCCCTTGAATGAACTTGTTTAATGTACCTCCGAAAATATAAATCTGACAAAATTAGTTCGAAATAGTTATTGGTATATAATAAGTATATAATGTGGTTACCCCTGAAGCGAAAATAAATAATGACAAGGGGGCATGAAAAGAATTCTGAAAGAATAAATGAAGCAGTTAGAGAAATATATATATTAAATGGCACAGACTGTTCAATCTTTATAGATAGGAGACAGCTTCATCTCATGATTCATGGTCAAGTCTAGTGAAGCTGGCAGAAAAATCATAATTCGTCCTTCCACTGTCAACCATTGGAAGTAGGGAACCTACTTTAACTCAAAACTTAAAAGTATGCTCTGTTCTGTGCACAAGATTATCCTTAGGTTCAAATCGTAGAATTAGATGTCAAATGGTTTCAGTTAAGGTATATTATAATCACATTATGGTTTTGTGGCAGAAAAGCTACGGGCTACAAAGATTGCCTACACAATGTACGAATGGGTAGTCTCTGAAAATATACTCGACTGCATATTGCAATTTGCAAGCAACAGCGTGGTACTCGAATGAGGCTTCTTGTATCTCTCTGTCTCTCTTTCTGCCTTCCCCAGAACATAATATATCAAAAGCAGGCCGACAACACAACACAATCCAAATGTACCGTTAGACAAATGGTTTTTATGACAGTGTTTGTATTCTAAGGTTTCCATTCTACTCGACTTACAAACACACACAAGGAGACTTGCATCTCGAAGACACGAACAAGTACTAATGGTGAATAAGATTGGCTTTATTTTATACCTTCCGTTCTGAAATGTGCTCCGCGCGTCCTTATATTATTCGTAGCATTAATGTTATTATGATAATGCTTATAACATATTATAGTATCCTGCAGTCCCGTACATATTATATGTGGAACATGCATAAGTCATTCGTGTATAGTTAGATAAATAAAACTAGTTTAGCCATCTCTGTGTGTGTTTACACAGGTCTCTTAGTATTTGCAGTAGGTATTGCCGAAATTGGAGAATACGAGCAATTTGTTAGACTACAGATAAGTGCTTACTCTAATTTGATAAGAAATTCTTTTCACATGACCTCAAGCCATGGAAAAGGTATAACTCACTACACTAGTCTGTTTGTACTGTGTATACAGCCTACAGTTGATTGTGTGATAGAGGCTTATTGTTATTTATTATCTAAAATGTTCCTCTATGATCTTTATTTATAGCTGTAATCGCGCTCGCGGAGTAAATTCTTACAATAGGCGCACATCATTAAAAACCGTGCTAATTACGCACAAGATGGTCTTACAGTTTATTAATTATTTTTCGGCCAAGGAAGTTTGTGCACTGGGAATGATGGTATGGTGACGCTATGCGATTTTGTGTCCACAAGCATAACATAATTGTGTATATAAATATTGCATAGTTTAGCATTTGTGTGACGTTATGACGGTAAACATCAAATGAAGTTCTTTACACGTGCATTATTTTCATTGAGTGCAGAAGAGTACTCTCTTTCACATAAGTGCTGAGAGGCGCATCTCCAGTTGAGATTGTGCTCGCTGCTTGCATATCAGAGATATAAATCCGTTTTCCTCCATTGTCTTTAGGCTATCTTTTGCCATTTATGAGTTTTTGTTGTGTGGTATCCGTGTCCGTGTAACGTTGTTCTTGTCTTGCATGTTGGTAGTGCTGTTAATGGGTAATTGTGAAGAGATGAGATCCTAATAAAAATTGAGCACATGAAATCGATTCATGCCCATTTGACAATCTGACGTGATATGTGTTGTGATGGTAAATGATACTAGGATGAGAATTAGAAGAGAGAGAGGTGTGAAATGTCCATAATTTCTCTCTATAAATCTTTCTGCTCGTATTATGAACAATTCATGGGAAACGCTATTTCTTCTGTTCCCTGCAAGTAAATTTGTGCCTGGCTGTATACCAGTTCTACTTGTAAGTAGGTATTTCAATTAGTTGCTGTTCATGCTTGGAGAGCGATACACGAGGTACTCAAAATTTTAAATGACACCTCTTCTGATGATGATGCTAATGACTGCAATATAATTTTTATGTATGTAGATATATTCATTCTTTTGGATTAGGTTTTGGATTAGGAAAAGTTTTATTAAGTTTTGGCTATTATGCAAATTCAAGCTGAATGAACTTTGTGTTATTGAATTGCAGACAATGGTCAACTGCACTATCAGAAGAAGTAGCCCGGCCTTTACGCAATTCTACAGAGACTCAACACAAAATTCGCAAGTCCGTCGAAGTACTCGTGGAGAAGACTACAAGGAATTTAGCTGAATGGAGAACAGCGGAGACCAAAGTGAGTTTCCTAAACATGTTTTTCATATTAGTCTGTGCTGCATTTTCATTCATTTTCCTGCGATGAGCGTAAATACTATTAAAAAATACACGAAAAAAGACAAACAGCTTGATTGTACTGACTTAGGATTAGCGCATTCAAGTAGTTAGTGCTTACAAGAAAAGGGGATTCCTAAGTAAGCAGCAACTGTAGAATTGAATAGTCATTTTTAACGTGTTTGCATTGTTGTGAGTGTACAAGCTAAATGAATTAGCAGTTGAATAATGTAATCGCATGAAAATGATTTTCTCTTTCTGTTTCAACCTGTATATAATCACAAAGATGGCTTATCTTGATTACATTATGCAGTAAGTACACTTGATAATTTTTAGTAAGGATGGTTGGCCAATAAAAAAATAAAACCCTCAAACCAACCATGTTTTATGAATGCAGTAATTTATAAATTCCTTGAAAGCATTTTGCACCTTGAGACGTTAATTTGCAGATGAATCTGTGTAACATTGCATCGTAATGAATATCCTCTGATTTGGTATTGAAATATATGTAAATTCATGATTATTTAACAAATATCTTGGTTTGTGGGTATTAATGAAAACTTGGTTTCAAAAATAATGTTCTACAATTAATCTTTTATGATTTTATAATATAAATTCATAAGTGAACTAATTGGTTGACAATTGCGTGTGTTTCAGGCAAAACGCCAATGTTTCTCTAGTTCAAAGGAATTTGAAAAGTTACAAGATAGTACCTCTGCTCTCGTAGGGAGCACAACACTTTCGAATAATAACCAGAGCAATGGGAACACCAATACGAATGCCAACAATAATTCTGTGATCGCTGAAGTTCGAGCAAGATCCCGAATTCTTAGTGTACCACCTTTAGAAAAGGATCCTATCAAGGTAAGCAGTAAAATTCTTATTATTAAATATTTTCCAAGAAAAACAAAGTATAGATTATTTGTGTATGACCTCTTGAGTAGAGTCCATCGAAAGTAATCATGTGGAAAATAGTTGCCTGCCGTATGTCTACCACACACATGGAGTTGTTTGTTGTCAGAAATGGGATATTCGTTTCACTTACTTCGAAAAAGAAGCATATGGTAGTCACACGAGGGACCACTTAATAATTAGGACCAACATTCTGCAAACTGGTTTTCAATTGAAAGAGAAAGTTCCAGGCAACTTGAAAATCATACGCAACCAAGTGATATGGTTGTGCTAACGATATGTTAAATTGTAATGCTGCCTTGTGTGCAAAAATTTGGTTACTTACTGTCTAGACCTTTGTTAGCATTACAGCGCTTAGTTGCATACGTATTTTCTGACATATTCACTTAGCATTGGTTGTGTATGACAAACTGTTCCAATGCAATGCAATGGAAAAATTTCTATGCGTATCTGCAGGTGGGTCATCCATCCCTGTCTTTGTGTTATTATTTTTGTTGTTTCTTTTTTTGCATTTCCGGAGGTACTTCACTGCACATTGGCTTTATTCAGCATGATATCATAAGCAAATTTAGACGCAGCTCGTTACTGGAATGGATATGGTAAATATGATTATAGTAGGCAGGGTATATGTAGTCAAATGTGTATAATACACATATGCAGCCTATAGGCTGCATTACGTGCTGTATCATTTATGTGAATCAGCATCTGAGTTCGTAATGAGGATTTATTAGCGTCACGGATATTATTACTTATACTTTTACCATTCCATATTCATCTTTATGTATAATGTTGATCACAATCGTAATGCAGCTTGGGAAGTACATAAGTACATTTTTGTATGCATACGTCATCCTGTTTGTTTAGATCTATAGTAAGGTAAATTATAATGTGCGGTGGATGTGAACTTTGTTTTTACCTATAATTATGATGTACTTTATTGTTCTCAAGTTTTGAATAAATTTCTGTGAAACAGCTTCGCACGTGGCAGTTGCAATGGGGGGTATGAGATGTATTGATAGGTAAGAGATAGGATATGTATTGAGTGTGTGCAGTAAAGCACGGCCAACCTCAGGGAATTTGTGGAACTGTTTCACTTGATATTTGCCTTGACTGTGACTCCAAAATACGCGAATACTTATTATTAGTGTAGAGTACATACACCGTGGGTAAAATTCGAAGCTGTTTAAACTCCATCTCAGATGTCACACACCGCTTGACATGAGACTGTTCAGTCTAGACAGTTTTTGCCAGTCTCAAGCCCTCATTTTGCTTGCCGGCTGTATACTATCTATGTATATACAGGGTCTCGATAAAATCAGGCGATGATAATTTTATCCAGTGTCTGCATAACGGTATGTCTCACATTGTCAGTGTTCATCCAACTTGAAAATATGTATTGACTTCACATTGTGTACAGCAATTAAAGCTTTCAAATAAAAAACCCGACAACAAATTAATCCTACATAAAATATTCATTTTTTTGGGGCTGATGTGGTTCCTGCCTTATTTATCAGTGAATTATTTCGCGATGGATGTTCTCGACGTTTCAGATTGTATAACAATGTGTTGGCAAGGACTGCTGAGCTATGTAGAGTTATAGAAATTAAAAATGTCGCGTACTTTGTATTTTAATATAAAAAAATCGTTTGTGTGAATGCTTCTAAGAAAAACCAAAAGGCAAATAGTGATGCAAACTTTCTCTGCGCAACATAAACGCACGATTGAAACAAAGACCCATTGTTAACTACACAATTTTGAAATTCTTAATCGGCCAAATTTTTTAACTAAAGGCTTTTTAGAAAACATTTTGCATTCTCAACGAAAAATGGATGCAATTGTTCTGCATTCTTTGTCGCTAATTGTTTAATTAATCATTAAGCACATACTCGAATGTAGAATTGAAATTGAAAAAGGTTTGCACATCACACTTAAACTACTTAAAGTACACTAATTCAGTAGAAATATTTATGTTTACCTACTAGGTTGTTGGTCGACAGGTTCGTAGTAGGAAATACATGGAAGCGTTTTAATTTCTTGTAAATTAATTGACAGCTATATTTATGGTTGATTTATGTCAGAAGCCTTATGCATTGTTAAAGAAAGCAACTTGTATGTAATGTACTATGTGTCTGAATCCGTAATAGCAAACAAAGCAGTGGAAAAAACTAACCGTGTATTTACTTTGTGTTGTTTTGTTATATCATCATCTTCACAAGTAGTTTGGAGCAGTCTTACCCACGTTATTGAATGTTATTAAAGAAAAACAAATTGCTATCACTGTTATAATTACAAGGAAAGATAACATAGCAGTAAAGGCTTGCATATATGAAAGCAGGGTCTATATTGGATATCAATAAAATAATGATTCGAGCTGCACTGTGAAATGACTTCTTAAATTGTACTCAAGCCTGTATTTATGACTGAACCGCTATTTACTAGTGAAAATAATAGGGCTCACTCACAGACAGATACTTATGTATTCTTGTATAAACTAATACACACAATTACACTAGAGGAGAGTGTTACAGACAGTTTAGGAAGTCAAACTGCCATGACCTAATCTGTGCCGTGCGAATGCCTTTCCTTACGGAAAATCTGCTCAGGTAACATTAGTAGATTACAAGATGCACGTCATATCATATTCTTCCTACACTCTTTTAATCCTTCGGCTTGAAAAGCACAACAAAGCTTCTAGCCTCTACTATTTCTGTCTAACTTCATTTCACCTGTATTTCTGTGATAACAATGAAGATGTCTAATACGCATTGTTGGTGCAGGCAATTTGCTCAACCTGCTTGCCACTCTGGTAACACTTCCATCATGTAAGTTCATTTTGTGTAGAGTCACAGTTGCACTGTGTTGCGGTATCATGTAAAAGAATAAAAGTATCAAGCCAAGTCATCTACTACTGACAACGATTCTTATAAGATTCAATTACGTTTCGAGAGGAATTCTTTCGCAAAGAATTATGATTGATAATATAAAATCTGTGCACTTTGTATTAACTTTTGTTTTAATGTTTTCTTTACAGTTAGAAGCAAAAAGGCGGAAGGCAGAGGAAGCTGTGAGAAGAGCAGATATAGAGTACTACACATTCTGCGTCCGATCTGAACGAGCAAGGTAATATTATTACTCTTGTAAAGCTATAGGTGAGATGATGTTGACTTATGCTACTTACTAGAGATGGGAATGTGAAACTGAAACTGGAGATGAGGTTCACTGAACCTCTTGACGAAACCAAGCGTCAAGAGCAATTTACTCTTATGAGAGAGCTTAACATTCATTACACTGCATTGCCATGCATTATAATTAGTCGCTGTCTCGCGCGTCTTCTATGACTCTGTGAGACAGAACGAACTTAAATGACAATCAGTCGCACAAAACCAAGAAAGCTTGCATCAACATAAAATCCCCCACCACAAAACACGCTATTCATTCACATACTACAGAAAAACAGATAAAAGTATTTTAGAGAGGATAACATTAGCTGATTGTTATGCACTGAAGTTCACTCTGAAAAAAATAAATCAAATCAGTCAAAGTCCCATCTAAAGATTTCAGCTTCTCTTATTATTTGCATTTTATATATATTATATTGGTTTGTGTGGATGCACACAAAGAGTGTTGTAACGTAGTAAAACCAAATAGATTAGGTTCAGTGTGTGCATCTATTCAGAAAGGTAAACAGAAATTACTCAGCCAACAGAAAAACGTGAGAATCGACCGAGTTGCTTTTGAGTTGTCTCGATGTTTGATTATGACTTGGTTTTACTCAGATGTTTTACAAAAAATGCAACTGCATTTTGTGTGCTGTAAAGAATGTTTGTTACGTAATGTCATTTATTCTGCATATAAATATAGTATAGGTATGTATATCGCGTTGAATTCGAATAGCATGCAAAGTTTGTGTTAGCCATCTGATTATCTTTAGTGGCTTGGTAAGAAAGAACGTTCACTAACGGTCGCTTAGCTTGGCTCCATGTCTCTTTTGATATTTCATTGTAACTGCGAAGGAATTTTTACAGATTTTAACCGGATTTTTTACCTTTCACGTGCTTTTTGGTTTTTAACCTGTCACTAGCGACAGACAGAAAACAGTGCTGTAATTGCAAGCTTTAAGTGTAAGACTGGTATGCAAATTTAAGTGCACCTGGGTACATGTAGCTGTATTTCCATTTTCCATTAGAAACCAATTCCGTCATCCCTTTTATACATTACTGTCTTCCTCTAATGAATCTGGGATTGAACTTTGGTAAAAATAATTGGATTTTATTGCTGATTTGGTTAAGTAGTTGTTGTAGTAGTAGCTAGACGGACCTATGAAACCACAGGACTCTGATACTCGGATGCTGCGGTATTGTGTTCAATTCAAGATCGAGCACTGTTCGAGTTTAATGCAGCTCACTGGCAGTTTAAATTGTTGTTGCGCTATTAAACGTGTATTGTAGTTGCTTATTATCTAGTAGTAAGTATTTATTGGTGTTGAAAGCAAGAAGTGCATAGTGTGTATTAGGGATGCGTATTAACTATCATTCAGTCATTGCAGACATCCAGTTATGTGAGTACACAGGAGATCAGGCAAAGGTCACCCAGTCAGTTTGACTAATTCAGAGTCACGTCTCCCACTGTTTGCTTACACGATAAATGCGTCTCAGTAAGTAACACATTGCCATACACTTGAATGAGCGGTGTGCGCAGTGCCGATAGCTTTTAGGAGAGAGAGCTAGAGAGATACAAAGCGTTGTGTCATTTTCAATGAGTTGCACAAAGTAAACTTGAATTTCCCGTTACAGTTTTACGATTTTCGTGCAGCTTATCATGTTCTTTGTTGCTGGTTTTTATGAGCATAGTAAAGTCTTGCGTGGCTACAACTACCACTATTACATGAAAGGTTTCCTTTTGAAGAAGTTTATTTATATATGCGCTGTGTGCAAACAGATTGGAGTGGGAAGGAGCCATTCGCAACGGAAGTACTTGTTTGCGTACACTGGAGGAAGAAAAACTTTCCCTTCTTCGAGATTTGGCTGTCAAGTATTTTCAGCATTTGAATGACTTGGCTCCAAAAATGCTTCAGAGTGCGGAATCGTTGGAGGAACCCGTTAAAAATTGTAGTGTAGATCAAGATATGCACTCCATTGTCGACATCCGGAGGCACGCTGGTGCTGAACAACTGCTGCCCGACTTCTACGCAGAAGATACTTCCAATTTAATGAAAAAAGAGAGAAGAAAAGAGGTAAATAAATAAATATCATGTAAACTCCTTATTCTGCATAATTTTTATCTATTGAATATGTTCGAAGGGAGTAGAAACATTTCATTTCGTATTACACAAAAATGTTGGGCGAAGTTGCCATATGTACATCGGGTGGAGTAACTAAATTTTATTGCTCATTTAAAGGATAAAAGAGAAATATTTTAAGTAAGAAATAAGGACATGAATCAAATCAGCACATCTAATGGCACCATTATTTCCATTAATTTGTGGGTAATTTTGTCTTCAAGTTGTTGCGACCATATAATATGGTGTTGTGAATTTGCTGCATTTTGTTGCAGTACAGCTAACATTTATTTTCTAGTACTATTATCAAGTCATAAAAGGCTCTTTATTGTAATTTCCTGACTTTTCTCACTTCCCCTTTCCAAAGTAGGAAGAATCAATGATTTCAGCCGGTTGTAGTTGATAGCAGAATTTCCTGTGGTGAATTTTTACGCATATTCACTATTCGTGTTAGTATTCATTTTGCATTGAAAGCATCTTTTGCACTTTTATCAAATCAAATCAAATCATGGATTTCGCAATTGCACGGGTTCAATGATACTGATACTTAGGACTAAACAGATTTCTCATTCGCGACTGTCATTCTATATACTGAAGTAAGAAAGTATTAAACATCAATAGCCAGTCTCCCATTGAGAAATAGGAATTGAAAGACCCCAGAGTAGTTGTAGAATGCATTTTAACTCATTACCAGTGAAGGATTACCTAGTTTCAAGTAATTACCGTTCTTAATACAGTAGTCATCATCCATAAACCTTAAATTGCAGTTGCAACAGTAGCTTGTAGGTGTGTAGGAATATTATGCATTGTGTATCATCATCGAATGATGGATGGATGAATTCATGATTGCCGTGTGTGAAAGATTCTTTACATAGTTCACCTTACAGCCACAATAACCTAATGATAGTTCGTTAATATAAAGTTCAGAAGGTGCAGTGCTGGGTGCATAGGCACTATTTACAATAATCACGTATTGAGCGAGTGTTAAAGTTTAATTTAATTGTGTGAGTCTTTAAATCTTGTTTAACGTTTGTTACAGGCGTTGCAGAAATTCCTTTATCTGATAAAACAGGATTTGGAGCGTGAGAAGAAGGGAGCCGTGGGAGTGGAGACGCTTGCAAAAGGTATTCTATTTATTCTTGCATTTATGGACACAGTGGAAATATGGACAGAGTTTACCCAGTATATTGTATTACAATTGTTTAAGTATTATGGAGTTTAAATCAGATTTGAGTTTCTTTCTGTAGTACTCTAGGGATACGACTAGGTAGCGAGCGACCGTTCCAAAACAACAACGGGATATTACAATCCATTGTAGCGTAGTCCGTACATTTTTCAAAGTAAACAAAACATAGGCTTACATGTAAACTTGTAATCAAGTTTTCGCCATTAGTCTCAGCATATCGTCTTACAGGATCGGGTAAAAATGGATACAGTTCTTTCATTCAATTGACAATTATTGAAGTGTAGCTCTTGGGCAGCAATCGAAACAACTCCAATGTTTTTTATGACACGTTGCATCAGGCAATGCCCGGTTGCCGTTATTAGCAGCTGTCAACGTATTCGCATGTTCCAATGGCACTTCCTATCCCCTGTACCGTACCTATCAATATATGCTATTTAGTACACTACAATAATGCTAACATCGTGCAAAAGGTGTTAAGGAGGAAAGAAATATACTTTTAGTAGTTTCTTCTTCTTAAGAATTGTTTAGACAAATTTCACAGTGACGCTCATACACTCCGCTATGTTTCATCACTCACTATTTCATGTACAGCGATAGTGTTTCGGAGAGAGAACGAACGAGCGAGAGAGACAGACTTAAGAGAGCTTATATGTATATAGTAAGTCTCGGCAAGATTGGCCCAAAAAGTACGTACTACCATGTAAAGGAGAATAGTGAGCTTAAAAGAAGAGAAAGAGACGAGACGACGAAAAGAGTTTTTGGAATAGTAGTGTTGGAGAGTAGTGGAGAAAGGTTAGCAACTAAATAGAATCGAGAGCGTAATGGTTTGAAGGAGAATATGATCAATAAGTGAAAGTTAGATGTAAGTTTATGTAAGCCTTTGAGATAGTAGGGCGAAGATCGACTTGTCTTTAAATCCTGCTTCAACTACACTGGAACATTTGCCTTTGAGACGTTTTCTCGCTTCCTCAAACAAGTCCACATTTATGGGAAAATCCTCTTATTTTATCGGTTCAGGAAGTGTATTGACCCCGATTTTATCTGTAGGGCATCTTCTACCCTATTTTGCATTCACCACCCTGCATACATACTTCCACTGTTTTACCGAGCAATGTACAATTGAACACAAAAATTGTTTCCGTTCTTTGAAAAATAAATGAAAAATGCATTAATATCAATAAATAATGAAATATTTAATGTTACCGACCGTATGATAAACCGGCAACATGGACATAGCCTAAGAATAGTGCAAATAAATCTTAGTTTATGTAGTAGAAAAAAGTTATATTTTTACATTGACTGACTTTCTGACTATGTACGTATGATCCAGGACGGGGAAATTTGAAGACAATCTTTTCGGGAATTTCAATCATGTTACTACATATACTTGTTATTCACCTATGTCTCAGTAAATGTCCGTTTTGATAATATTATTTGTTACAAAACTCAAATTTGAAGGTATTTTCTATGTGCCCTTTTGTGTGCCTATCTAAGCGACGGTTGGTTGCAAATATTTTTTTACACATTGCATATACAAACTTTTTTTGCCGCATTAGCCCATGTGATGTGCTTTTTTAATAAACTTTTGCATTGGAACAATTGGCTACAACAATGGGGACACTTTAGAACTCGTTCGAAATTGTTTCGAACAGTCTTTACATTTGTAAAGGGCTAAAGGAGGCATTACAAAGGTCAACTTAAATTGTAATATTCTAAGTAGATTAGCAAAAAAAGGATTGTGCACTTAATGAAACAGGAAATATCGCATTATGTATAAAACACTTATTATTGGAAACGCTGGTATAAACTCTGTCCATAATTCCTAATATAATATAATATGCGTTATACTACTATAATATAATATTTTATTTATATTTAAAGCAATTGCAGAAGCTCCGAAAATTGACAACGCTCATCATGACATTTCAGATAAACTATACTACGTATGTCAACGTCACCACGTGATCGACCAATTTTTATTTCTAAGTAGTAGACAAATTTCGAGCGCATGTACACTTTTAAGTAATTAATACACTTTTTATTAAATATGTACGCAGATGAAATCGATGCTTTTGTATCTGGAAGCCTCACGTTGCAAATTAGACAATGCATTCTCGGATGTGGAGGGTCGACAAAGAAATAATAATCCAATAACGCAATACATGAGACATCAAAGAGACAAACAAGGCTTACCGCAAACTATCTTAAAAGTAAGTTTTGTGAAAAGTGATCCATTTTCATTAAACTATTCATTAGGTCATACAAGTAATAAATTTTACTAATTGTGGAAATTGTAGGTTCCATCATGGGCCCGAGATGAATGTCTTGTGTATTCCAGTGGGAGTGGAGGAAGTGTTGTTAGTGGAGGAGCTGGTTCAGCAGGAAGTAGTTCACCAGACTGGAATGACAGAGGAAACGGCGATGGTAACTCGAATCAACATGATACAGATTTCGGTAAATATAGCCAGCCACTGCATTCACATTTAAAGTGCACAAAATATTTTTTTAAAGACGTAACTAGCAATACCTCAATTGCAGACGAGTTTTCTAGCGAAGGAAGCGAAAACATAGAAGTGTTCGACGAGGAGAGTAAAGCAACTAATCTCATATCTGTCCCTTCGATTGGTCGCTGTCGCGTAATTTACGATTATGATGCCAATATGTTCGACGAATTAACAATACGCACCGGTAATTCACTCATTCTGTCTTTGTATTTGTATGAGGCAGTCATACTTGTTAATACGTGCACACCAAGAGTATACCAACTAATTGATTATTTACTGCCAGGTGATTCAATTAACATTCACGATAAGCAAGAAGACGGATGGTGGTTAGGTGAACTGAATGGAATGATTGGTATTTTCCCCGCTACCTACGTGGAAGAGCTGACGCCCGAACCGCCACCAGAATAGATATAATCGCAAGAACTGCAAATTAATTCAGAATTACAACATTTGTAGTTAATTACATATCTACGAATGCATTTTTCTTTACTACTAATAGCAAATTGAAAACATCCGTAACATATACCTAAACTATGGTTTAATGGATGTTCCTAACTGAAAATAAGTCTGGCATGGAATTGTAAATTTGTTCATTTGATATACTAAATATATTATTATTAATAAACGTATATAATACATGTAGGAGTACTGAAATAATGTAAATATAACATATTAAGTAATCCGCTAATGAAGTATGTAAAAAGGAACGTTAATAATCATAAATCAAGAGCAATAATAAGAATAAACGTATATATATGTAGGCAAACTTTATAATCAATGAGGCTTAATTAACGACAAGCCTTTTAGAGTTAGTGCTTTTGTGACAATGGATTTTAACTCCTTTATGAATCGCAAGAATATTAATTAATGATGAAATCGGCTGCATATGTGTAAGATAGGAGTGTACTGTACTACTAATAGGTAGAAGAGGTTAATTTGCAAGAAACCAGATTTACCACTTACAGAAAAAGAGGACTACGTATTCACAAATAAACAGTTACTAATATAGTAGTAAATAGCTCTACCTATCTAAATGCATAACTATTACAATACTGCGAAAGTAAAATAATTGTTTGTTAATGCTTAACAAATAAAGAATGACTATCAAAAGAAAAAATTGTTTAAAAATATTAATTTATTATTACTTCATTTCTTAAATACATTGACAAAAAAGTAATCAAAGAAATATACTGTACGTATATGAAAGTGTTCGGCACAAAGAAAATTTACAATTTCAAAATATATGTGAACAATGTCCACACCATGACGGATCTAATTTTTGTTTTCTAGATGTATCCAATACTTGGTTCAATACTCAATTCTAAATATATATATTCAAGCGTAATACAGTCGGGGAGGAGGTCCAAAAATTTTACCAAATGAGGGTGGAGTGTTAAATTCTTTACTGTCAATACTTTCTGTACAGTCTTCAGTTTCACTCAATTTCATGGTTTCCTCTTTTAAATTTTTCTTCGCAATTACAAGTGTTTCGGTCGGTTCTCTTTCTACGATTGCTGAGTGCTTTATCAGTCATGCTTGTTTCAATTGAAATGCATTCGAGTAACTACTTCCTGCTGACCGTCTTCTGCGGGGGACCGATGAGTTGGAAGTCGGTTGCATGGTAGCCTGTGCAATTATCGGAGTTCTTATATTCTCCTGCTGTGAAATGCTGCTACTGCTGTTGTTGGAAGAGGTAACAGAAGTTTGGACCGTCTCCGCAGAATTTGAAAAGTGTTGTTGGAAGTATTCAGGAGGATATTGTTGCTGCCACTGCCAATAGTTGCTCGGTAATTGATAAAGTCCTTGTTGCGGAGCATGTTGCTGAAAAGTTTGCGGGATTTCTGCTACTGGGGCGGCCGATGGATTCGTATTTGTTGGTGCATAATGGAATGGCTGGTTGTTGATCGGGTTTTGGTTCATTGGTCCATTCGCATAATTCACGTTGCTCCAAATTGGAGTCCAGTCGTGCATTGATGGTTTGGGCGTTGTCAACGGCTTGGGCTCAAAAAAGAATTTGAACATTGCTGGAATGGGGGCTGCAAGGAAAATTTGTTGAATGGTGAATACTTATTATTCTTTATAACAAATTACGCTATTAAAAAATTAATACCTGGCTGAACTACGGCTGGATGTACCCCACTGCAAACGCATGTCAATTCTCTGATATTACAGGTACCGCCACTTAAAGAAAGACTTTCACAAAAGGCTTTACAGATTTCTACAGAATCCGCGGACCCGTTGCAATGCAGCACTTGAGGTACCCACTGGGAGTGGCCCTGTTCCGGATCCTGATAACCCCTTGGGTGTTGATTAGAGGTTGCACGAGGAGGTTTCTGCTCAATCAAGCGGACTACAAAATGGAAATATAATTATTCAGTTATGCATACGAATTCTTAAAATTGACATCAACTATTCACATTAAAATAATGAACCGTTAACATGAATACTTGGATATATGCAATGTAACGGATGAGATTAGTTTTACCATTAACAGAGCGATTGTTGTCTGTAATACATCTACATGAAGATGTATCCTTAGAACAGTGTCCTCTCAAAGGTTTTCCCGAACTAACTGTTTGGCAATAAGGTGTGCATTTGTCGTCACTTTCACACTTTTGATTTGGCAACTGAAGATCAGGGTGGTCTTATAAAAAACAGATTAATTATTTATAATTGTTACTCGTAAATATCGTGGATTATTTAATTCATGGGCAATTGAATGTACCTGCTGGTGATGCCACTGTAACCGTCATTAGCATTAAAATGACAAAACATGTTTCCAACAATAATCTCACCATAATAAATATGGATTAACGATTTTTCGTTAATGCACTCTAAAAGTTTCAGTGGACAAATGTAGAACGTATCACGTATCTCCTATGTATATAAGAGAAAAATGACGGTGAAACCAGATTGTCCCCTTTATATAACCTTCTCAGATAAACCAAATATTCCTTGAGAGCGAGTGCTTTGTTCTGTTGCTGTTATACAAAACCTGTACGTTACACATTGAATGCCCTTCATTTGTTCGTGTACCCACCCTGTTACTAACAAAAGTTGAGATCCGTTTCTGTCTATATAGCATTTATTCCCACTCAAAAATGCGACCTTTCGACGTATTACTGGGGTACACTTATTGTCAGTGTATGGTGATAATATTAGAAGGATCAGGAGAACAAGACTGAAAGATTTAGAAGTAGGATGCGCAATGCAGAACAGTACAGCAAGTAAAGCACAGCACAAAGCACAATGCACACATTGATGACTGTGTACACAGATGCTATGGTGTTATTCCTATTTTCAAAGGTGTCTAGATTTTTCTGGTTTTATAAGCATTTATTTATTGTGGTTCAAAATTTAAGGATGAAGTTACTGTATTTTCCATAAGAATTATTTGTATCAACGACAATCAAGAGGTTCCATATAAGCAGACGCAAGACGGAGTTGGATTTTTCTTATGCACAACACAAGATGATTACAGTTTACACCTAAACCAAGTGCGCGGTAGTCCCTTGACCGCACGACACAGGACATTGACATTTACAACCTTGAAATTTTCTAGTGAAAAATAAAGGAGCCTGAGTAAATATCTTTAGAGTGATGATAAAGCGGCAAAGGAATCTCGATTCTAGGATAGGTTTAAAATTATAATAAAATTGCAGCCGGTAGTCTCAACTTATCAAAATATGAAAGTTTATTTGATTAATATTTTGCTTAAGAAATAAAGTAGATTGTAAAGCGTGTTCTGCTTTGTTCTGTTCATGCTATTCTTTCAACTTATTTATATCAGAAAATTCTTTCAGCTTTCTGTTTGCGCTTTCAGCTTAAG
This sequence comes from Plutomurus gul, assembly GCA_019776185.1. Taxonomy (NCBI): domain Eukaryota; kingdom Metazoa; phylum Arthropoda; class Collembola; order Entomobryomorpha; family Tomoceridae; genus Plutomurus; species Plutomurus gul. Next base: position 602 of record JABASC010001085.1, on the reverse strand, counting down.
AGGAACCTCATACATGTATGAATATTTTTATTATTAACAACTCCAGGGTGTTTCACAAATTCTGAACCCCATCCTAAGGCCGAAACCATCCCTCAAATGATCTCAACCCTCTAGATCAAAATTTGAGCGTTCTATTTGAAATTTACTGGATTTTTTTATGACGACCTGACATTTTTTTCCTGAAAAATAACTTCACTCTGGAACTCAGAATTCTCATTATGACTAATGTAGAAAATTTCATGATTGGCGAACGATTTCTCGACTATTTAATATCGCTTGACAGGCCTTGGAAACGTAAAAAATGAGTTGTTCCACTTCCGGTGAAAGTATTTCCCCCATTTTGGGGGGTGGGGGTATCAAAACCCACCATTTGGTCGGCAAAGAGTAGCACTGCACATGTGCAAAACGGCGCCTTTGTGGTATTGTCCCACCAAAAATTACAGCCCATTGAAAAGTGTTTCTCATCTCCCTAGCCATGTTTACAGGGTGGGGCGTTTACACGTGGAATTGTTTAAGCGCACATATCTTTACCCTGCGACAAGATATTCAATTCAAATTTTTACCATTTGTGAGGCAGAATCTTAGGAAGATACTATGAAAAT
>JABASC010001084.1:0-27473 GCA_019776185.1 Plutomurus gul | reverse complement strand
TACGCTAAATCATAACCATTTGAACTTGAGCTAAAAAATGAATATGATTTAGTGTGTTTGAAGGTTTTGAACTGTTATTGAATTCAGGGTGTTTTGCAAACTCGGCTCACGGTTCACTAGAAAACGCAAATCGCATTCGTATTACTTTTCCATGCTCATGCTCACACACTTCCCTTTGCTGAAATTGGTTTCCTTGAAATAAAGCAGCACCCATACGAACGATTAAGGGAATGTTTAATTTTGTCCCAAATGGGGCTACTATATAAGTCTGCCTAACCGCAGGCACATGAGGAAACAGAACCTCAAGAAAGGTCGTATTAATTATTCCCTTCAGTCATTAAGTGGGAAAACAAGATTTGTATCAAAATTAGTGTTTTGGATGTTAAACATCCGTAAGCATAACTTGCGTGATGTATTCATGTTACTTTTCCTTTTCTTCATTTCACATCAAACACAGGGTAAACAGTCCAATGAAGCTATTAACTGTTCTGGATGAACCACGACGGTGACAGTCTGACAGTGACAGTGAACTAACTAACTATTCTTTCTACCATATTATCGTTTACACCGATTCCCAACGTGCCCCAAATTTTATGACGAATCGTGTTTAACGACTACAATGAACTAAATTATTCATTGTAACATTCTTTGTTTGGTTATTGTGTTCTTTTAATCAACTGGAAGATCTGTGCACAATGAATTGTACAATAGTAATAGTAATATCCCAAAAGCGCTTCATTATGTAGCATCTCATAACGTTATTCGTATAGAACGATTGTTTTGGGATATAGGTACATAGCTTTACAAAGCTGACTAGCTGACTCATAGATGTTGCCAGTGGTAGGCAACTTGATGATGTCAAATTGTTACTCCATAGCTCTATGCTCCATTGCGAAAACACAAACGTATTTTCCATAATTGTATCAGCTCAGCTGAACTGTCGGATGATTCTTCGGCATTTCCCAAACTGCCTAAGCAATGGCGTTGTTGACAAAAATGACAGTCCTGCCGCTAACATATGCACTTGCTGTCCCTCTACGTTTTGTATGTAAAGATTAAACTGTGATGGTGTTTATCAATGAATCGTCCTTCGTATTATATTGTATGCTTGTCATATATTTTTGTAGTAGTACAATATTCATTGTTGTACTGTATGCAAAATCCGTGTGGACGGCACTGTAGTTAGTTAGTCAATAAACCAATGCAATAAGTGTATACATTAGCACACAAATAATTTCCAGACGAACGGGTTAGTGACTTCACACGAGTCTACAATTTCGTTGCACCATTTCAATTAACTTTTCAGTGTTCATGTGGAACATTTAGCTTAGTTTTATTAGTACATGTTGCGCGACGATTTTGCATAGATATGAACTGTCTGCCGACCTTCTGGCGACTTAAAACGATTCAGGATGATTCATTTGAAAATCGATCGCTTCGCATTATCTGCTTGTGTTGTACTTGCACACAAGTCAAATGATGCCAATGTCTATGGTGACTTGCGTGCAAATTCTAAATTCTTAAATGAACTCAGGACCAGGAGATATGCCAATAAATGATGTCATCGCAGTACTTGTATAATGTAGAGGCATGTGCATAGTGTAGAGCAAGGTAATAAAGCTCATGAGTTATAATGGGAAGAAATAGAAAATAAAATAAAACCACCGAGGAATTATACAAGCAGTGAATAGTTTAGGCCGACTTCTCTCGTCTCGTTCTGGTCAATATAGTTTTTAATACTTGAATTCCAGCCATGCCATACTGTGCACACGTAGAGACACCACATTATTTTTTACTGTCTTCTTCCATGAGACTAAATTAAAAGCTGTATGCCTTTATGACTGAATGTGCTGTCTGTATTTCCAATTCAACTGTAGAGTTAGGTTATTATTATTATAAACTATATGTACATCCACTGAGTACTTGTATGTATATAAGCATCTTACCATTCAAGTTTCACGAATTTCGACCAGTCCTATGTGCAATCTTGTTTGTCCTGTAATAATGTAAACTCGTGTTTGTATGTAACTTTAATCAATTTCAATTACTCTCCTCCGTTAAGTTGCAGACGTTAGGTTAGCTTTATTCGAGGGTTGGCTTGTAATTTTGTAATACAACGAGGAACGCTTCGTGGAGCATTTCTATGCTGGAGAGATCATGTTACAATTTCTGTTGAGTCATTTGAATTTGGCTTTACATTCCGAATTCAGTGGAAAATTAGATTTAACGATTATGTAGAAAACGCACATACAAAATGTCAAAGGATCCTCTGCATAGATTTACATACATCTATAAAAACTTCATGTCAATGTTGTTTTGCTTGGTTACAGTTACAGTAAATATACTGTGAGACTGAGCTCTTATTTCTAGTTGACAATGGGTCATGTTGTAAATTATATTTCTGTCGGTTAAAGTGTAATGAGAAAAGATTGATTATATAACGATGGAGAGCAAAACATTATAATACGTACAATGTACGTGGTTATTCTAATGTTTTGTAAAATGTACATTGTACATTTTATCGATATACAGAGAGAAATTCTTGTGATAGTATTGGTAGTAGATTCCAGTGATAGGGTTAATAGTTTATTTTTGATTGTTTCCTTCATTCAGCGTTGTAAATATGTATGTCCGGCAACTCCGCTGCTTTCTACATAATAATTTGGCTACATTGTGGTGGTGATATTACTTAAAACTTCCAAATTCAGTATGGGCAAATAGTAATGTTCTCTATAAGTCGTTATTCTAGTATCTATACATCATGTATGTATATCTTGATCAGACTAGTGTAGTTTCTGGCTGTAAATGGATGAACAGAAGCGGAAATGATGAATAGAAAGCGCAAAAGGAAGTCGGAATGAATGTTGCTCTACTGAATGAATTTGATTGGCTAGATTGGGTGCAATTTGGACTAATTGTGTGTGATTGAAGTCAATTCTCATAGCTTCCAATTAAAAGTAATATATGAGGACAGGCTAACCCCTGGTTGAGCTTCGACTGCCAGTTTCCATGTAATCTTTCATAATTTGTTTCTCAAATTACGGTCACCCTCTACTATAACATGATGTCATAACAGTGATATCGAAACCTCTCGCGCCGTGTCATGTTTCGGAAAGTCTGTGGAACATGGAGCATGGAGCTTTTACTAGAGAGGGAGTCGGAACTTATAAGGACTTCTCAGATTCACCACCACCAGTCTATTTCAGTAAAAGATGATGATGTATTTAATACTACTTACAACTTCTGTTGTGCAATGGTATTTTACCCTTAGCTTCATCCAGTTTTAAGGCAATGTAAACTTATTGTTTTGTGGGAAGGGCAAACCTCAAAAGATTTTGTGTATTAGTTGGTTTTAGAGGTTGTTAAGTACGTTATGATTTTTTGGAGATTCGGGGATGAATAGAATAAAGGTTCAGCCAACGGAATGATATATCTATATTATAATAGGAGATGTAAGAGGTAAGGCAGCTGTTGTAGAGGCTCGAAATATCTATAAAGGCGTCTGTTCTTTTTTATTGGACTCATGTGAGGTTATGTTGTCGTTGTCGAGACACTGATACTCGAATTTCGAACTAAGTTTCTTATAAATTGGGATACATTTTCGCTGTAATTGATACAATGATCTACTCTTGAATGCTTCAAAATTTTCTGCGTTCTAAGATAAATTCAAGTACATATAACGAAGTTTCCTTAAAATTATAGAATGAATAATTCTGCTTTTCTTTTTTTTGCGAAGGACATTTGCTTTTATGGATTGATTAAACTATTTTAGGGTTTCATTAAAGCAAGACAAAAAGTCGTTAGGTTCACATAAACTGTGTGTATTATTAAAGTTCTGTGATATTCCGATTTTATTTTTGAAGCATAATGCAATATGAAAAACGAAAACAGAAAAACAAGATGTTTTAATGCATATCCATTAAAGTAAAGGCAAGAACAAGCCAACAATATTGCATCGTTTTGCCATTAGTAAATCAAACCACATAAAATTATTTTATTATTTTGGAATCTGAATTTAATATTAAATACTTAACATAAAGGTGACCCAAGTCACACATGTGACAGAAGTTAACCTATCCTAATAGTACATAATAGGATTGTTTTAGTTTGTTTTACATATTACGGTGATCGCATTATTTTATTTGTATCGATTTTACAGCGTAGAGCAAGAGCAAAACAAAAACAAACAAGTAGTCAACACTTTCAAAGATCCACATTTATTAGATTTTCTGAAGCATTTGTACTAACTGACACTAAATAGGACTCCTACGAGCTACAAATGCTGCCTAGNTAGTAGGATATTCGCACAATAATGTTGTCGTAATTTGTGGTTGATCCCCATAGTTTATGCTTACGTTCACTGTTACGACGGAATCTTGGCGAATTCTGTGGAAGCCAACAGGAAAGGGACGTCCTGACGGTATTTCACACTAGGTTCGTTTACTATATAGTAAAAGTTAATTTCTGTAGTTAACTTTAGCACTAGCAGGGACAGTGAGCTCTACGTGAGTCTACACAGAGTGCATTCTGTATAAGAACGTGGAAGGGATGTGAAAGTTGTCTGGAACGAAGAAGAGTTTGAAAAAGTTAATCATTTAAGTGGCTTTTTTTAACATCGCATTGGGGGCTACTTAGACTCCCTTGGGAGATGCCACTGCACGTTAGAAGGGATGGATGAATCAATAGAATTGACTCTTTTCTCAAGACAATTACGTTTAGCTCGGATGTACTACTGCTAGATTGGTAGCAAGGGTTGGCTCTCGTAGTATTCGTATAAGATATTCCTTCCTGATTCTCAGTCTCCGACAGGGGAAGCGGTTCTCTGAATTCCTGTAAGATTTGTTACTTAAATCCTCCATGTTTCTCCCGTGTCTACTTTAAAATTGTGATGCAGGTAGTAGAGAGAAAGAAAACAATGGGAATGAGAACAAAAGCTTTCTCGCTAAATGAAAGGTAGGTAAAAGTTGAGGTAAACCACAGTTTTAACTTCGCTTTCCTTTCCTATTAACATTGACATAAGCAAGAAATGATTCATTTGAAAGCAAATCACGTGTACAGCCGCCCAGAAACGGGAGCTCCTAGACTAAGAAGAATGTAAGAGGTGAAATTATTAAAGAACGAAGAAGAACGGTACATGACAGTAAATAGCGTTCGTTTCGCTTTCTTCTCTGCCATAGATTTTGGTGATGCTCGATGTTAAAATGGTTAGAGTAATAATTCTCCAGTAATTGAGAATAAGTAGGAGTGTAAGTGCAGGGCTAACAGTCTCTCAACTCATTTTTAGTGGTGAATGAAGGAAGGGCTACTCTTAATTGTGTTACTTTCCTAGCACTCACACTAGCGAGAGAAATGTATTCTTTTCTCGTGGAAGCATAAAAATGGAAGTCTGTCTGTGGTATGAGCAGTGCTATGCATGCTGCCGAAGCCACACTTTCTGGAGAGACAAGAAAACTGTTCTTGAAGAGCAATCTTTCGCGTTAAGCGCCGAAGACGTTGCTATTGGAGTGTGTGTGGTACAGAGCGGTATGTTATGTTGTATGTAGCCATCGTCGTGTGCCTATGCCGTCTACCCTCGTGCCATGGACATAGTATCGATCTGGGCTTAAAAAGTAGGTTTACTGTCGGCTGCCTTGCCTAGATCATTTCAGCTCGTGTGCCACACTACTTATAGTAAGTTCTTCGCGAGCATTGCGAACTTAAACCCTTAGGAGAGATCCTTTTCTTCTCTCTCGCTCTCTTTCTCTCTCCTCGGTCCTATATATTTTATTTTATTCAGTTTGGTGTAGACTGTAGTCTTGTCCTTTCAAGCATCGTTTACTGCTGCAACACAACGATTAGTGAGACTCGCAACTTTGCAACAGAGTAAGTTTCCGTGTAATTCATGAATGTACGTAATAGCCCTCCTCCTGCTATTCGGACAATCGTTCAGGCTTATATGGGTTTGCATGTATGTACCTCTGTACATATATGAATGTGTTTTCTATTATGTTATTGCAACAAAAAATAGTGCAAATATCTTTTTCGGACGTTTGTTTGGTTAAATATAAATATATGAGAATCCTCCTTGTGTCTGTGTACGTAATACATTATTCGGTTTACTAATGTGGGATTGTGAGGGAGGAGGGAAAAGACGTTTATATGCACTACATATGTACATGTATGTATTAACAGCAGGTTGGTTTGCTTTTTCCCATACGACGCATCAAACACAGAACGTTTGAACGGAGGATCTTTTTTTTCCTTCGCTGTGTGCTCCGAAATATTGTTCAAACAAAATGCATGTATGCATATGTAAAGCAACATAACATATTGTTGTCGCTTCAGTGGTTTCGAGTTTTGCCACGCGGAGTGGTATATACACACAGACACCCTAGTGGCATGGAGGGAAAAATTCTTTGAGAGCAGTCAAGCAAAAGATTATACTTTGTGATCTGATTGTAAGTATACGATAGGATGGATGCGGACGGGGTTCCCATTCTAGCTGGTGCTGTGCTGTAGCTTTTTCGACTTTTCCGTCCTTTGTAAAGGGGAATTTGATGAGTTTTAGGAAATATTGGGTGAAAATTTTGCAGTGATGGTGAGAAATCATATTGTAAGAATTATTATAGTCGGAGAATTCCAAGAATGTCTCTTTGTAGTGTGAACTAATCTTCTTTATACTTGTGTTGTTGTTTGGAAAATAACTGGAAAGGATTTGACGGTTATACTTTGTTCGAGTTGATTGTCCATTGACCGTTTTTCCTTATTGCGTCATTTTGAGAAGAACGGGTGTGTTTTATTTAAGGTTTGAAGAGGTGAGCTTTGTGTAAATGTTTATGTAGTTGTGTGCACAGGTAGGTAGGTGGATTGCTCAGAAAGAGGGAAGTAAAAGTAAATTGTATGGAAGAGTTAGTGTAATGCGAGGCGGAGATTATCGTAATAATATTAAGCAATCTGAAAAGGACTACGGAGATAGAAAGAGGCTCGGAGAAAGTTGACAAGAAGAGAGGAGTGAGCTGAGAAAAGAAAAGTGGGAGCTCTTGTGGTTCTTGTAGTGTGTGAGATAAGAACTCGATGAAAAATAGTATAGGTAGTTTGATATGTACCCGAGTGAAGTCAACTGCTAGGATTCTTTCCTCACCATTAGCGAGATGTGCTTATGTTTGAGTTTGCACGACGGAAAGGTTGGGTAACTGTATAGAGAGGACTTCCGTGACTTTTGTAGTTGCAGTACAGTTAATGGCGAACGGTAGATTTTGGCACTTGATCTCCTTCTAATCAGTACGTAGTTAAGCTTGAGATGGTTAGCACGGGTTGCACAAATTTCATGCCAAGATTTTTTGCGGAAGTTCCAGCGTGACATATTCTCTCGACAGTTTCTCCCTCTTGCCGTAGTATCCCACTTGATCCCCCATAAATGATTATTTTGTTAAATATTCCCATTCCTGCTACTCCGTATTTCATTTGTGCAAAACACGGCCGGGGAAATATATTGTAGCGGAAGTTTTCTTCGCTAGAGATTTAATTCTGCTAAGCTATATAGTAGGCAGACTTTTGGCATCCACTAGGCAATTGATAAAGTTGATGACTAGTAAGTGGACCCAAAGTTTTTTTTAGTGTGCTCTATTTATTGGTTCATTTTGTTCTAGTATGTGCAAGTAAGTAAGTAGGATAGTCGAGCTTGGGATTCCCAGAGTATCTAGAAAAAATAATTGGCGGATTCAAATTTTATAAAGTACTATTTATCATCATGGGATGTTAGTGTGGAGTAGCTGTCGACACAGGAACAGATGTAATGGAACGGTCACGTGTAGGCTTGTCCTGTCATGTTATGAATTTTATGACTTACGATTGATGTTCATTTAAGAGTTTACTTCTAGCAGAGGGACTGTTCTCCACCACATTTCCGAAATACGTTTATGTGAATTATAATAATTATATAGAATGTACCCACAGAGAGCAACAACTGTCATTTTTATTTTTGAGATGCCTCATAGCTTGTAGATATGCTAACTGTGATGTAGTATAAATATATACCTCATCGTCGTCACTACATCCAGCGGTATGTGTACTAATGAGTCTAACAGCTGTTGAGCTCCCTATCATTTCATTCGTTTGAAATAAAAAGTGGACTTCTTCACAACTGTTTTGTACACTGCAGCAGCGTGCTCAGTTCCAGGAGGGCGGGGAAGAATAGAAGAAATTGCTGTGTTCCTTTAAATTCATGACGTTCACATACAAAATTGTTAGTTACAGGTTGATCCAAATTTGAAAATCCTAAATGTTATAAGAACTCATGCAGACTGCTGTCTAAATACAAAAAACTCAACTGTTGTTTCGATCTTTTACCAGGGAAGTTTTGCTGCTGGATGTACCAAGAAAATATATTTAAAACTATGAAAAATTAGCGAGATTTACGAGTTTTGAATCTTCCGGATATAACTCTACAGTGTGTTGTGTGCTTTGTGTGTGTTAGCTTAAATGGTAGATGACCGATTTTAAAGTATTAATGTGCGTCTAGGATATATACGCAATTTTCGAGTCGAGCGCTCCATCCGCTCTGAAGGTAGAATTACATTAGGTAGGACGCAATTGGGTTTTCCCCAAACCGCTGGCTGTAGCAACTACAAGCACAGCATTGGCCACGTTTTCACTGCTTTAGTTAGTAGCAATAAGCGTTTTACTATGTCCCTACTGTCGTACTTTTTTAAAAAGCTACCGACTACATAATACCGCTAAGTTGAGTATTGTTCATAAGCATGTTGCGTGCATGGGTAAGAGATACGTGCTTATTTGCGGCTAATGCACATGTAACATATAGACACGAAGGACAGACGGCAATTCATATATACGCCTTATATGCATTTAGTCTCCGAGTCCCTTGTGCAATCATTTTCGACTTACGTTCAGCTTTCAGATGTACGCTGAACGAAAGTAGATATTATGGCATTCTAGTTCGTTTCCTTTTCGATGGTTTCACTATTATTCCGGGTGTTTGTTCGTGCCTCTTACTAAAGCACTAATTACTGGTGTGTTGCAGTAATTTAGCTCACTGTCTGTTTTCTGCTCTATACATATGCTGCATACTACCAACAGTGTGGTTAAAATACAAAGTAGTTAAAATACGAATAAGTACGTATGCTATGCACAATGTTTATAATTATTGCTACAGTACGTTAGTGTACAAACTCATATGTAAATGTAATGCCCGAATACCAGTTTTGTCCTATATAATCTATCTGGTGAAATTCTATAAAATGTATTGCAGTACCCTTGTAAGTGCTATGACCAAATATTTCGTCATGTTCTCGTCTCGTCAGCTAACCAGCCAGTGTTTAACACAGACGTTAAAAGACTAAAAGTACTGTTAATGCAAACAACGAGTTTTTAAGTTTTTGCCATATCGTGTGAATTTCCACTAACTAACGACTAACGAGCTCTGGTATCTCCGTTTGAGTATATAGACTATGTATTCCACTTACAAATATTGACAGTGTTTTTTTCCATTGCATTTGTAATTAACAAAATTTGTTTTTAATGTGCTGCCATCACAGCTATCTCTAATTAGTTGCGTTGATATTTAACGGGTGGGTAATTAGGATTATGAGACGACTTTGTCTCATAATCCTAACTTTGACAATATTTTGTAAGTGAGAGCAATGTTAGTAGAGTATAATGAAGCTGTTTTGTAATTTGGAATGGCAATAAAACCTAAAATATTACAGGTTACTGTGTGCAACCAAGACGTGTGCAACTAATTCTCCGACCAATAAAACGGGGGCAGAATTCAAGCATCAAATGCTTGAACTTAAAATATATACTAAACATTTTTTACTATTTAGATATCGAAATCTAGTGTAGCATTTCAAAAGAGATTACAAACGAGAATTGATTTTTTTTGTTAAATGGTATTGTATTGTTCTATCTACTTGATATGTACCATTTATATAAAGGATTTGCAGAGGGAATTTGCCCCCTGGGCCGCAGGTATTCTGTATTTCCTTTTGCATTCTGATTGTGTGCGTTGTGTTTTCAGATTCAGTGAGTGCAAATAGGTACAAATTTGTGTCTTCAACATGTGAATGTGAATTGACAAACAATTGAGATTCCTTTTGAAGCAAAAAAACAATCTTAAGCAATTGGATGATTGTGAAGGCTTTGGATACAGTTCAAACTTACTTAAATCTTCTTTATTGCATCTTTGCACCAAGATTAATATCAAAAATGTGTGTTCTACAACTAATGCGTGAAAATTATGCGGTTGGAAAAATTGGGTGGAGGATGTGATATTAATGTAAATACTTCATTAAGAATTCAGAGAGTTCCTTCGTTAACGTCTTCAAAAATTTAAACCCGTATTGTATGTATTCATATTGTGAGTGTACATGCATGCACTGTAACACAAAAAAGTATTTAGAATGGAGATGGAATGGAAAATTGTGGACCTTCTTGAATCGAAATAATAAGTCGATCTTGATCATTGAACACTCACTGGAACTCTGTGCACACCCTTTTTCATTTTCTTGAAAGTCCGAATAAAATAAAAGTAAGCAGCAAATAAGGACCGTAACCCCAGATGATGGCGGCGTAAGGTTACGTCACGGTCACAGCACAACAGCCCTTATAAAGGAATCTTATAATATCCGAGGAAAAGGAAAAAACAATAAAATAGAGATGACGTAGTGAAAATTTTGGAGAGAAAATTAACTTGTCGTTCTCTCTTGACTTGTCTTTGCCACCTTCATTTCATTCTAAGGATTTTCTAGTTGATCCCTGTCTGTACGGAATGAGAAGTGAGGTTGTTGTAGCAGAGGAGAGAAGAAAGAAGAGAGCGTACTGCATCACATGCTTTGATGAGATGAGATCCGTTTCGTTCCCTTGTGGGATTTTCTCTATGTACGTACAGTCTTTTGCGTTTGATTTTCGTCGAATCTTTTTCATTGCCCCTAAGCCAATCTGTATTTCATTGATATTCCTCTTACAACCTCAGTCAGTTGTGACTTATGTTGAGACTAATGCATGCATTCATGACATGCAGCATATTAGTTAGGCTACAGAATACACTAGTGCCACTAAAGCAAGACCTCTCGAGGAAATTTTTCGAGCCGCGCGCTCTCTACTCTCTCTCTCTCTCTCTCTATCTCTGTGTGCGTCTATAAACAGTATGTCTCTAGCCATGCATAAGGTAACCGAAGGAAGCAATGTACAGTCCATGGATCAACAACATAGAATTTGGATGCGAGTGAAGATTAGATACTCGCACTTCAGTGCATTGCTCAACTAAATGAATATTTGATCAAGATTCTGTGCAATGCACATCACATTCTGTTCGGTGTACAGGACAGGACAGAATAGATGAGCTGAGCCTCTGTGTGTGTCACACAGGACAAGACCAGGGCGAATCCAATCTGAGAACGAAGTGAGTAAGCGTGCTTTAAGCTGTGTTCTCTTCCCTCACACTGTGAGCTCACTCTGTCATGTGTGTGTTGTGTGTATATCGGTATACATACGATGATGCATTTGCAAAGGAAAAGATATATGTATAGATTCTCCTCCTACTACCTACCTCTACCTTCTGTTACATAGCGGTGAAGCACTTGATGGTACCCTAGTCTATCTGAGGAGACGCTGAGTCGACTTGACTGCTGAGATACCTATATAAGTTTATATGTATGTATGTACTGGAAATGGAAGGAAAGTTTACATCTACATATATGAAAGATGTGAGTTGGATCAAAATAAGAAGCCATCGCACAAGTTGAATGTACACTGCTATAGGCAGAATATAGAGGTCTAAATGTTCAGTCGGCCAGCCAGAGATATTGTGTTGTACTATATCGGTCGTCTTGCAAGATACGCATGCATCAAGTTCCTTTTTTTACTCTCTCCGTACATAGTTTACATGACACCACAGCAGAGAATACCGAAAATTCCCCGTTCTTTAGAATTTTCCGGAGCGAATCCAATTCAATCCATTGCAAACCATTCCATTCCAACGTTTCTCTCTGTGTATACGCGCGCGAATACAACATTGCCTATCCTCATGCTATATGATGCCACAAGGGACGTATGAGTTTCTTCTGAGTGCCACATCTAATGCACTTCATCCCCCATTTTCTTTCTATTATATGCCGTGCATTGCTCTACACTGCTCATACATTTATAATAAGAAATATTCCAATTTGGTTGGCTGTGACTGTGACTCGTCCATGTGCTACGATCTTGTCTTAAATTACCTGGAGTTGGAAATAAGAATCTACCAGAGGAATGGATATAATATATTGCTAACTTATTATTTATTCATGTTATGTGTATCAGGAAATTCTGCACGACAATCTTCTGCATGTGACCCTTAATTGGTCTTTTCTCTCCACAATGTTGTTAATACGGCTCGGATGTACAGTAGACATAGCAAACATGACACATGTAATAATTCTATTGGAGCTGGCACTGTCAGCAAATTCTGTTCCTCTCTCATTCTTTCCTCTTCGAGAAAATCATTTCTACACTTTTTGCATGCAATTTAATTTGCCATTTACTCTTAATGTCCTAGTATATTTTTTGATGAGCTCGCGATTCTTTGATTGTTAATGGCGGTTGTTGTATCGGTCGTGTTGCTTTATAGTAGGGAATATGATATGACTGTGAAGGAGTAGGTACCTGCACAAGTTTATCTCCCCCCTACCAGAAGAAGAGTATAAAGCATGTCTCTCATAATATGTAAATAAGTTCTGCTTCGATTGAGTTCTTGTCATGTTCTATAAAAGTTTTAATGTATTCCATGATTCCATGTAAAGCCATTAAACGTGAAATGGGTGAGAGGGAAATAATATTATATACACAAAGTTCGGACTCTAAAGCCAGTTTTACTTGCATGTAATAAGGGTATAAATGTGACAGTAAAGAAATGACTTGACTGACAAAATGAAAATATATGTGCTTCTGTCCTAAACAAAGACTTTACAATGTGCACATGCTGGGAACGAAATTAGGATGGAGCTCGTATGGACTGAACCGATAAATGTCATACTATAAAATGAGGCGATTTTAGTGAATAGGATGAAGTGTTTATTCTATACAAGAACAAGAACATTGCAGAGGGAGTCGTCGTGTATGCACACGTTCTTCCTTCTGAATCATTTTGTTGGCGTTGCCGATAATTTCGAGGGCTCCATGTGCATTTATCTACAACTCACACTGCAAACAGAGAAAGTTGTGTATTTGCATGAACCATGTGAGTAACAACGATTACGTAAGTGCAGCTGTATGTACATGCACATGAAACAATAATAACAAGGCATGCAGCAAACACAAGTTCAACCAGCAATCACTTCAATGCTCCGTCGCGCTGCTGCTGGTGGTGGAATTATTCCATTAGACTTGTTCTCTGTGTGAGGTTTGCATTTCCTTCCCAAATGGTATTTCTCCGAAAGCTTATTAATGGGAAAGAGAGCCTCAGTTCGTTTACTTCGCAGTGTGGTCGTCTTTAATATTTTCGCAGTAATAGTGGCATTGGCGCTGCTCCTGTCTGGCTCGCTTCGCAGTCGCGTCTGCTAATGTAACACACAGTGTTGTGTTATGCGATGGTGTGCTTTCTTCCAGGTTTACTCACACACTAGAAGTGCTTTGGTAGTAGTCATAGTAGTAGTTGTCGTAGTAGAAGCACAGGGTGAGACTCACGAGACGGAGAGAGAATTCACTGTGAATAGTAGCGTGTAAGTTTAAGCTAGGGAATGTAATGAGGGAGCGGAAAACACTACTCCTATAGTCATTTCTCTACTTTAGTGATTGAGGATTGAGGGAACGAAGCGAGAACACTTAATGGCAAAACCGCAATAAAAATTTCGGTCGATACGCACTTAAAATGTAAGATATTGGAGAAAGAACATACACGAGTGGGGTAGAATGTTTTAGGTACTACTGGTAAACGAACCAAAGAACATGTACTTTCCTTCAGTTTGGTTTGGTTTGGTTATGCAGCATAGATACGAAGGTTTGCACAGTGAGCGAGTGAACAAGTTCTGAGAAGGTCGGGTCGGTAAACTACGACCAATATACGTATCATTTGCACAAGGTATGAACTCGACTGTGGCAATACAGCAGCCTATCTAACTAAGCTACCCAACTGAACTAACTAACTGCTGAACTAGTGTAGTGTAGTAGTAGTAGTCAGTAGTAGCATAATGTATCGTATATACTTGTAGAGTCCACTAAACGGAACTGAACATTGCAAATTACTCATGGTACTGTAATAATACTTTAGTCGGGATTGATTGTTAGACAATAGAATTCCCGAAGAAGGGAGAGAAAAGTAAAGGAAAGCAGACTAGCCGACAGAAAGACTAGACAGACACAGACAATTTGCTTGACCAATGCTACAGCCGTTGTACTCTGTGCATTGCAATGAAACGTAACCTGGCCTGGCTCTCTTCTCAGGTTGGGAATTGATTGTAGTGAGAGTAGCAGACCAGTGAGTGACCAAGGCCAATGGCTCTGTGTAAGCATTGCCAACGAAACTGGTGATTGAATCGTTAAACTCCGAAGCGATTGGTTATTCTGGTCGAGTGATATTTTTAGTTGGGAAAAACCCAAACGGGAATGACGGAGAAAGAGAATGGAGAGCGAGCGACGAGCGAGCAAGAGAGAGAAAGCAGGGAGCAGAACAGAACATGGAGAGAGAAACAAAAGTGCTCATGCTGCTACTCTCGTCTCCATCTGTCCCTATAGGTAATTCATTGGAGTCATTGTAGTGGCTCTGGTATGCATGTGCGCCTACGCTCAATAGTCACATCATGTCCTTTAATTCTTCCCAAATGTTTGCTGTTTTAACAAGTGGACATTGGACAGTAAACTAAGGCATGTAATTGTTAGATAATGCTACATTGTACCTTATAGGGATAGAGGGAGGGAGATTTAGAAAGTAGCTTCAGAGACTGAAGGAAGTGCAGGAGAACTACAGAGTAGTATTCCTCAAGACGACAGTAAAACGAAGAAATGCCAGTGAAAAATTGGCTCGTAAACTTAGGAAAGAGAGAGAGAGAAAGCACTTCATAAACTTTTTCCGTTTCTTCCCTGCTGGCTAAACTGGCAAAGTATTAAGACTATAGGAAAGCGACTAGTAGGCAGTGTGTTACAGGAGCGTAGGGCTTTTCTGTTAGACACAGAAAATAATATAACATGACTTTCACTACCAGAGTTCAAGACTAGCACTGCAGATGGAGAAGTTGTCCAATCAAATGCAGTGTTAAACTAGTAAGTATTCTATGAGTGTAGTGTTAGTGTGTAGTCGTGTTCATGAATGTAGTTAGGTATCTCTCTCTCTCTCTCTGAATGTAGTATGTGTGTTGGACTATACGTCTCGTACAAGTTCATGCTATGTGATCGTGGCTAAAAAGTGGACTGGACTTTTTTCTTGACTTTGTCTACAAGACCATTCAGTTCGTTACATTAGGTTATGTTATGCTTTCCTATGGCTCCTTCAACTCTCTCTTCGTCTAAGACCCAAGCAAGTTTCGTATTTGAGTTCAGTTAACTTGACTAACTTGTTCGTCTAATGCTGCTAGCACGTTTTGTGTGTTTGCTTATGTGCAGTAATATAGTGGGGCCGAGTACCGTCGCCTTGCTTCATTCACTCTAGTTTAGCTAGGACCATAAAGTAGAATTCTTCCTAGGAAAGGCTTTACAAGTTAAAGCCTCCAGTTGGCTCTGGGTCGCCAAAGAAAGAGAAATTTATGAGGAGAGTTGATGTCTTTTGATGACTCGATGAGATGATACTTCTTTCCCTGATCTCTACTTTCCTTTCCTATAGCATCCTTCTTGCATTGCCTTCTCTCTGTGTGCTTGTGTGTGTTCGCTCTTTCTCTCTTCAAAGTTCCTTTTATCGATTTTTCTTCTTTTCTATTCCTCTCTCTTGCCTTGCTTTGCCCCTGCTCTGTTTCTAGCCTCCTCGTGATTCCAGTCTCAATTGTGATTTTTAAACCCAGCTAAGTCGGAGATATATTCAGGCGAACGAACGAGCATTATAACTTTCTCTATGGTCGCGCTAATAGTGGAAGTTCAACTTTCTCCTTGTCCTCTGTACTACAACCAATGCCACACTGTGTTTGTGTGGGGGTATGCCGGCAGAGAGTGAGTCGACTTCACTTCAGTTTACTCATGATGAACTTGAACTGACTTTGCTTTTCAGAGTTGGACTCCCAAGTTCCAGCCAGCACTCATTTCTATGTTGTAGACGTGCTGGTTCCTTCCTGCACCGTAGGTAGTGACAGTGACTAAATTCTAAAGGAATTCCCATACAATCCTCTACTGCACACAAATAGTAAATAAAGCTGATTAGATGTTGACTTATTTCTATTTGCATTGAATGTGTTTAGTGGAATTATGTTGCCTGCTTAATGTAGTGAATGTACAATGAAAAATGGGGGAACTATATTATTGCAATTACTCAACTTGTTCTCCGGATTCCACACACACACACACACACACACATTGCCTTTGTAGCGGAGTGTATGTGGTACTCCCTCAATTTGCATAAGAATGCGGAGAGAATGTAGAAAAAATTGTCTCCTAAGTATCTTTAGCCTGTTTTTTTAAAGACACTGCAACTTTAGTCGTTGTTGTTACACTTGCAGAGAGTTTTTTCTCGCGAGAAAAGTTGCCAGTTTTGCCTACTTTGCATTTTGTCTTCAACTTAACGCATGTAAGCTTTAGTTGAATGAAAAGTTGTAATTGTATTTTTATTTCTTTTTACAGCTATGGGTAAACCATTGCTGGTGCACATGTGTAATGACGTTGAGAGGCGAAAACTATGCAATTCTTCCATTACTGTTTTTCATGCCTTCTTCACTAATCTCACCTAGAGCATATGTCTATGTAGCTACTACTTGTTGTATGTAGAATAAATTGACTTTGCAATCTCTTTTTATTTTCCCACTCTTTCCCATAAGGGGACTTTTGTGATCAAATTGAGAATAAGGGGATAAGAGTAGCCGATGCCCTCCCCCCTCTACCTTCCATCAAAAGCTGATTCTAATGTAATGTGAGTGATTGATTACCGACCTCACTCTAGACTCGCTAACCAACAATGAGATAACAGACCATTTTTTATTTACCAAGATAATAAATGAAAAGTGCAAATCTGCTTTCGTCATCATTTTTTAGCTGAGAGAGCTGTGATATAACGAAAATTCCTTGGAAATAGAATTGAACTATCGGATGCAAGAAAGGAAAGAGGGAGAAATGATGTGCACATTGTTTTCCAATGTATCCAAGATCCGTGTTATGAGCCTATGATTAGCACAATGGGATTTAGTGCGGCGTGCTATAGTTGCACTTTCTTTTGGATATAACTACTAGATATGATGTTTGGTACTTTGGTAGTATGAATGTGACATTTAACTTCTCATAAGGGGTTGTCGAGTCGGTGCCCTTCTTTATGGTGCATGGTATTAGTACAGTTTCCATCTTTTCAGATAAAAAGGCTTTGGCTCTTTTCCATGTATTTGTAAATAGAGGTAGTTTGTTGTTTGCGATTCGCTACATTTTACACAGCTCATACATAGATAGTACACATGGATATCGCTGTCAGTAACCACAGTGAGTCTGTAGAAACGACATGTAATTTTACTTACAAACACGTACGAAGGTACCCCTTTAACAAGGTGTACACGTTTTTAGAAACGAAATTCTAATGGAGATTGCGGAGAACTTGGGTATGACGGAAATGATAGTAGAGCACATCTGTTAAGGTTTTTGGAAACTGGACAATTAAGGCTCTCCTTAGAAAGAGAGACGGTAAATGATAGCAAAAGTACTGACACAAAATTCTATTGATGTGGGAATTTTATAGTTGCACTTTGTACGTAATATAGAACTAGATAAAGTAATGCTGCTATCCAAACGTTGTTCCAAGTCTTCGTAATTGTAAATCGGAGAACATAGAGGCGAAATAGTTTGCTTGGAATAGTTCACAAGTGAGATTCCCAGTGAAACCGATTTCAAAAAAGTTTTCCAACTCTACGTGATCCGGTTTTAATCAGTTATTTTTACGATCCGAAAACCTACCCGATTTACACCTCCTGTATCGTACATGTGACAAGTGCATTGGCAAAAGTACGAGTAAGAGTTAGTAGTACGACGTAAGTAGGCAGACATCGAATGAAACGTGAAGACGGTAGAAGATGACGACTCTCATTCGTGAGTGCGAAATCGAGTGAGTCACCTGTTATTTCTGGGACGATTGGGAAAGCTACTGTTGTAAATAAATACATCCACGTATGCTTCCACAGACTACGACATTTCGTGGATTGAGATACCCAACGGCAGTGTTGTTGCCTGTAGTAGTAGTGTTTCGAAAGGAAAAAAAGGAATGCACCGAAGTAGAAGCATTAGGGTGGATCTTGATTATTTATTGATATGATAGAAGAGTTGGACTCAAGCCGTCAAGATAAATTTGAATGTAGTGCACGGTTGAGGGAAACGTGGAAGATGTGATGGGTTACTTATCTTCACTTCAGTTGAAAATCGAATGTGAATAGGGATTTAGAAGTTTAGTATCCTCTCTGAAGATAGAAAGTGCCTTTTCCATGTAGCACCACTACCATTACTACTACCACGGCTGCTGCTGCTACATTATTGTACAACGAGGAAAAGGAAAAGAAAAGAAAATAATATTTTCTGAATAGATAAATAGCCCTGGACATAATATGAAATGGTGGAAGTAGCTTTTGACTTCATGAGTAAAATTGCACGTACAACATATACAAGGGTGTTCGCTGTGGATCTACGCTGTAGGTTAGTTTATTTGACTTGAATATAAGACTGGGACGCGAACACTGATATGAAAGACTGTATAGTATAAGCAGCAGCAGCAGCAGAAGCACACGTCTGCTCGCACTAGTCGCATCAGAATGGAGGAGAGTGGATATAGACGAGAGAGAGAGAGAGAGAGAGAAGTGTACTTTACTCGAGTCGCATTGCAATCGCACGTTGTGTTGTTATGTGAATGAGAAACCGTAGCAAAGCTCGTATTAATGTGACAGAACGAATGATATAAATCACATTTCGCACATGCTTCCTTCCCTTGCCTCGCCGTATGTTGTGCTGTGAGACGAGCGAGTCGGTTGGCGTTAGTTGGGTTACTCTCGCCGTATCTGCGAGCTATGTGTAAAGCACATCCAGTAAAACTCACAGCGAACCAGACAGGACTCACTTCTTCGGTGTAGTACTTAAATGTAACAGAGTAACAGAAATATGGGTTGACTGTTTTTTGCCTTAAAGTTAAGCAGAAAGTCTCGAGTTACGTCGAGCAGCCCCAAACGAACGAAGAAGGGAACCAAGCCACTTCCTCTCATCTTATAGTAAACATAACTTTCATATTTTTGGCCTGACATCAATGATCTGCTATACTAGCTCTGTGCTATAGCGGCTATAAGTTCATGTCTGCTCTTTCCATCAGCTCATTTCCGTGTCGAGCGCCCAGGCTATACATCAAAACAGAGTAAGATATATGGTATAACTTAAGAGAGAAAGAATCTTAAAAAGACTTCTCTGTTCTCCTCGATTCGGTTAAGATCTGTTTTGGTTTGTTGTGTTGGTGTTTGGTGGCTGTTGCTTATGAATAGATAGGTGTGCTCTCGATGGGTCTATTAGTTCCAACTTCTATTTCATCATTTGACTCGTTCTTGAGAGGAGATGGGAATTGAGAAGAGCAATTCATGAGGAGATATTCCTACGTGGTAGGTGGTGATGGATTCAGTGGAATTGGCTCCACACTTTATTTTACATTCAATGGGACTCCGGCAGAGGAAGATAACACAAGACAGAACGATCGCTGTACCACTGCATGAAGTCAATTTTTATCAGTACCTACCTACTAGAGGTGGGATCGATTCACTATTAACATTATGCGCAATGCATACAAATTATGATAGTCAAAATTGTATTTCCAAGTTTGTAGCACCGTGGAACAAATGCTGTCCGCCAAATCTCATCTCGATTCCATTTTTAAATCCAATGCTTCACTTTATTTTACAATAAAGATTTCTTGGGGTAATCCTGACTCCTGACTGGTATGTACCACAAAGTGCATAAGGAAGAGGGTTGGCGTTGAGTTGATGTGCCCATTCATTAAACACACGATTACAGATGGGAAAGCATCTATAATCAGGGCGATCCCAGCTCTAGTACCTTTTCGTAATTTGCAACTGCTGCTTGACTGGAGTCTAAGTGAACCACTAGAGGCAGAAAAACTGATGTTGACGTTATCGTTCGTTTATCATAGTGCTCAGCACACAATCAGACAATTCGAAACCGCCTCTTATAAATGTATTTGTATGTATATTCACATGTGTAGTTGGGGGGAAGAAAAAGAATGGGAGATTGAGCTGGAAGAAAATTGGATGGAATTTCTTGGTTGGTTTGTTAGAGATGAGATACGATATGGACTAGCAGAAAGAGAGAGAAAGAGAGGAGAGAACTCGGTTTTCTTAAAAAGGCAATTTGGCTCTCTTTATCTTTTTTGAGTGTAGTCAAGTCAAGTGAAGAGAACCAGGGAAGACGCTGGTCCTTGTTGTTCACTGCCTGCACTCTGTCTCATTTTTATTATATAATCGAGAAAAGCACGGTTTCCTGTGTAAACCGCTTTTTAATGCGATGTGATGTGAATTGAAGGAAACAAGCGCTGATACAAAAAAATCTCTGCTTGCGCTGCTCACGAGTTGTGCATACGGTCATTGTGTAGTACATGTACTATATGTAAACTGTCTCGCGCACAAACCTTGTAGCAGTCATACTACTCTTGTATGTCAGCCTTCTGTGCTGTCAACTGTGTATGGCATTGGAAGCATGTGAGCTCCACAGTAAGAAATTTACATCGTTTCCCTGTGCTACTGCTTTACACCAGTCAGTATATAAGGTGTGGTATGAGTATTGTGCTATTCGTACATACATAATTTCTTCTCTCAGTTCTGAAGACGGCTTGACTGAGACTGAGTGACAAATTTTCCGTTCGAGCAGCGTGAGATGAGATGGGCTCAAGCGTTAAACATTGAAAGTAAATGAGAGTGTATGCAGTGTGCGAGGACGACGAGGACAAGAACGACCGAGAAATATGAGATTGCTACTTTTTTTTTATACTAGGACTGAGAAGTATAGGTGGCTTTACAGTTTTGCTCAGCTGAATTCAGTTTGACTAGTCACGTCAAGATTAGAAAACTTCTACGAGTATAATAGTGCCTGTTCGTGTGTTCCTGTTTTGCTATACTTTCTACTATCATCTGTATAGGTGGGTGAGTGAGTGACCAGAATGATATATGATTTGAGCACCCTTTCTCCGTCTGCATTCTTTTGCAGAGCTATATTTCAACCTAATGGCTATTTAGAAAGAGTGAGGAAAGCAAGATAAGCATACTCGAGTATTTTATACATTGGGGTTAGTCAGACAGATGCACACAGTTTACGTTGCACATATACACATACTATTTTTGGTTAATGTTATGTTGGCAGATAGAGTAAGAGTAAATAGTATAAGAAGGGAGTGGAATAAAATTAAGTTTACGTGCAAAGGTTTCATGTTTATTTTTGTTTTTTATTCACAGGGTCGATGCAATCGAGAGAAGCCACCATGCAAATACTTCCATCCTCCACTTCATCTCAAAGACCAATTGTTAATCAATGGTCGCAATCATTTGGCTTTGAAGAATGCTCTGATGCAACAGATGGGTTTGGCTCCTGGTCAGGTAAAAATAGAATGCATACTATTTGTGCTTGTGTCCTATACGTCCTATTAACGTTAAAAAGTAATTTAATTTTTGATGAAATAATTTAAAAGTACCGTGGTTTGACTGGTAAAAAAATTAGCTTTCATACAGTTAAAATTTAAATTTATCCAAGCAATTTATTGTATAATTTGTCTTAATAGAATAATACTACAATTTAATTAAGCGTATTATCTATAACCTAAATGATAGAAACAACAAATTTTTTGTCACATTTTTGACAACGCTACGTAATCATTAATCATTCCTATGATTCATTTGAAGTGTTCTGCGGAGTAAATTTTTTTAACAAATAATTCGCATAAGATCTGGTGTACGCATCTTTCGTTTAGCCCGTCTAAAAAACTCATATCCTCCTTTTCCTAAGCAAGGAAAAATATGTTTCCTTATACCGAATACCTCATCGCGCGAACCCCTAATTCCTGTGCTCATTACACGGCTATTAAAAATCACCTATGGTAGGTAGGTACGTCTATGATTTATTAGATTCAAATTACTTGTACATATAGTGCAATTAAGCATTGATTTCCAACAGTATGACATTTTCATCATTACTATTTACACATCAGGGCATACAAGGTATTTCAGATTAGGACCTACAATAAATTCTGCATTGATTTACTGTCTCAATCACAATTCTGTGCATTAACAAATTTATAAATTTTCTATTTTCAGCCTGTAGTTCCCGGTCAAGTTCCTGCTGTGGTGAGTAGATTACTTTTTCTCTCGCTTGGCTAATGATCCAACCCATTTGAAGCTTCCCCTCAATCCGCTATCCTCTCCGCCTTGTTAAATCTGTGGGTACACCTATTTAGATGACTAAATGAACTAAAAGAGATTTAATGATTTTGTTTTTAGGCAACGAATCCGTACCTTGGTGTGACGAGTCAGGGATACAACCCGGTGAGATTTTCAAATACTACATGTTTATTATCGTTGTCAATAAAATCTAAAAATACACCGTGTCACTCGCACGAGTCAAATACACAGTCATTTCACTTTACGCTTTTCTCTTTATTTTTTATTTTAGTATTTTGCTGCAGGACCACTTGTTCCATTGGTATCGGATCCAACAGGAGGTGGTGTAGTCTCACAATTGGGTGTGCCACAGCAAACAGTCGTTACCCAACAGAAAGTCCCTCGAGACCGACTTGAGGTAAGCCTTTATGTATGTCGAAAATCACGTATCTCTTCCAGAAACTCTGCTGCCTTCGCTGTATGATCGAAGTGAATGTTTGAAGTTAATATGATTTAACGACGACATATGCTTTGATATGTGAATATTATGATGTTGTGTCATTACATTGCGTAAGTATAATCCAATCTAAAACCGTAAAACCTCTAATACTTATTGTGGCGGCTCAAGAAAGTTCTCTGTGTATATATCTATTTGTAATACGTATACAACTTTATTCTGTCAATAACGCAATGCTGAATCGTGAAACTTGCCTAGCCTGCTTATCTTTAGCTGGCCAGCATTTTTTTGTGTGCAACTTGCTGTTGCTATATATTTATATACATACATGTATAGTACACATTCTATTTCATATGTTAAGCAAGCTAATATTGTACGAACTGAGGGTTGGAAGCGTCTGCTCGTGTGAGATGCTCATAATACAAAAATTGGGGGATTACGTTTTTGAAGGAAGCGGTGGGCGAGGTGACAACAGTTTGTTTGGGAATTACTCAGAGGACAATCCACTCTTCAACCCACTACGTTTTAAATTAACATTTTCTACGTATGTTTGTTCCCAAGATGCACTCTAACCCAACATACAGTTTCCGTATCACTTTAACGTTTTGCAATACTATGCTGTAATAATTACGTAAAGTGGAACTATATCCCCCAGAACCTTTTTTTTGGACACACCCGAGGAACACTCATGTGCGGCAGGAGAAATAGGGAAATATGGCATATACGTCGGTAAATGTGAACCCGCCTCCTGATCCTTTACAATTTATTCAATAGTTCACTCATTTCCAGTTGAGCGCTAATCGCATTAAAGCAAACAAGAAGGAAAAGCATGATGATGACTTAGCAAGTTGCGTAGATAGTCGTATTGGTCGTTCTATATATAAGAATGCTCATTGTTAGTGACTGTGACTGACATTGAGATAAGACGGCGATAGTATAAGAATATGAACTCTGGAGAGGTTTAGTTTGACTTTGTATGGCGTGGCCTAATCATCCATACAGAAGTTTTTCCATTAAATGTGCACTGACTGAGAGTCTTTCTGCAATACTGCACAAAGAATAGTAATGGTCGTAGAGAGACAGTCATTGGTCATGTCATAAGCATTTGTATTCCTCATAAAATTCAGTCCGCTCATATAGTAATGCTTACGAGTTGTACGTAAATGTATCCAGAATTTCTTTTACTTTGTCGATCATGTGAAAACTCTATCCTTCATATTGGTAGATGGTAATGTGTTAAGTTTGGACTGCTTGATTATTCCTCCCTTTAATGTTATGTATACTGCAATGTTGGTTCTGTCTTCTCATCGTCATAAATGAAATTAAAGCTGCAGCAGAAACTTACTGGCATTATTGGAAGTGATATTATTAGATATAGGTACACAGCTGTGGCGTGATAGCGTGGTGCGGTTGAATAAAAAAAAAGTAGAAAGAAATACATAGATAAAAATCGGTGAAAGTGGATAAAATATAAATCCTTGCATGGAAGCATTGCTGAGAGTTAGCAACTGTTGTGTGCACTTTTGTTACGCTGTTGGCCGATAGTAAGGTTTAAAAAGCACACTTGTGTCTAGATGATGTTGAGTAGAGGTGGAAAAGTTTAAGCGAGACAGGGAAAGGGAGAATGACTAGTCACGCAGATAGTAGTGTGTGAGTGAATGAGGGAAATGAAAGTGATACTCAAAATAAGGTAGGCAAGGAAAGAACAAGAAATGGAGGCTGCAGACTACATACTTACGAGTAAAAGGATCAAAACTACGTAAAAGAGAATAAATAGAAGAGTCTCTCATTAGTACTGCGCTAGTGGTAGTCGAGTTGCTCTTGAAAAGTGATGAACTCTTGTGATAAGATGTTGTTAGATGCTGAGTGCTTACTTTTCTATCCTGTACTTATATCTGGAGAGATAACCATTCTATTCTTTGTAAGTATAGTTTAGCTTTCAACTAGGATTTCGTTCCCTTCTTTCATGTTTGAGTTGAATTGAGTTGACTTGTCAAGTCTTTTCTCTTTCACTCCCATCCTTTCCCATACTATTATTACGACGAACACTGCCTACAGAATATATAAATAGTCTACCACCTACTCCTACGATGTAGTGTGTCAGACGCGATTACGTACTTCTTATATACTTACGCTGTACATAAGTCTCCAGATATGAGAGCATACAAAATAACAGCTGGGTGAGAGTAGCCGCTCTTTAAGACCCACCACCTTCTAATTCACATGTTGCAAAATGTATATCGGATGCCTGCCACAGACTCCTTATAACACTTTCTGGTGTACGACGTACGTGTGTGTACAGAGCCTTCGTTCGTGTTAACTGTTGTAGACGAATTGAGAACGTGTGCAGGCAGTGGCACTAGGTGTTTGCTAATTGCTGTCATATACTATACACGACTCATATCCAGCACCATGCTTTGTCCTCGTCGCTTGTCGTTCGTAGCAGCATAAAGCTAATATTGTATATATAGGTGTATATGTGGTTCGTCGTTATAGACAGCGTCTATGTCCTCACATTAGAAGTCTGCAATAATCGTAAAGACTGACTGGACGAAAGGAACACGTGTAAAATTTATTCCAGCATTCGCGTAAAGTGAAGTCAGTTTGGAGCGCTCTGAGTTGCGAAATAGAATGTGACTGGTCTATATGCCATTCTGAGAGTCGTGAGAGTGTGTAAGGCTGAACAACTTTGTATATGCACTCAATCCGTCATGACTAGTTTCCGTCAGCCTTATAATATTAGGACAATTAGTCAAATGACTGAAAGACATTTGAATAAATGCCAAAAGTTTTCAAAAATTTGTTCTGACAATTAGTGCAGAACTTGACTGATTGCCTAAAAGTTGGGCGATTTTCGATTTCGATTATTTAAATAATGCTCGCCAGACTATGTCTTACTACCATTGGCTTCTACGAAAAGTAATTGTTTTACATAATTTATGTGCAGAGTATGAAACATACCAATATCAAATTTTCTTATTTTTTTGAGTGCATATATCTGGGAAACTTGGGTACTATGAAGACTGATGTTATATAGCTAATTTACAATGTTTGCTTATTGTTTCTACCACTTAGACAAGGCATAAACAATATACATAAAACGTAATTATGTTAACACATACGTGCCTATTGTCATTTTCGACGAAATTTCGTCCAGGCAGTTTACACCATTATTTGAAGAATTTCACAAAATTTTTACCTTTACTTTCTGATTTACCGTAACAGAAGATATTTTGTGTGCAAACTCGAGCGTTATTGAAAAGCGGAGCGCAGAACGAAAGGTAGTGAGCAGTTAAGTGAGTAGCTTGCTCAATGAGGGCTTGTATATTGTGCATTTCATTTTATTCCATTAATCGCCCACTCATGGTACGTATAAGTTTATAAAGTACATAGATAAGGAACTTTCCTTCTCAACAGTCACATTATCATCCAGCATGCAACCCTGACGTAGGCTCAACCGTGTTTATTTAGTTTAACTTTTCCAGCTTTTATCTTAAGAGGACCTCCTCTCTGGTCTCTCCCAATCCAGTTTCCTTGCTGTTCAATTAGTGTTATTATTCTACTACCGTACTGCCTTCTAGAGGATACAAAATATAACTTTGTGTTAGTTATCCAGAAATATAGTGCGTAAGTAAATTTTGAATTTTTGTGGTAGCTCGTTGCGGTTAGAAATGAGATGAGTAAGGTGTACGTCGTTGAGGGGATCTCTATTTTATTTATACTGCTTCATACCATGTGTGCAGAAACAAGGTAATTCATACAGTATAATTTGTTCTTTACTATTTCTGTACATGTTGCATCTACGCATCCACACTCGAACTCCCTTCATACAGCATTTTCCTCGGTCTGGCTTATTTGTCAACTACAAGTATGTCTATGTTGCAGGCAGAGCGCAAAAGTGAGCTATTTCCTAGACAGGATTCCTAAAATAAATTTCTCATCTTAATGTTGAGCTCCCCCTCTCTGTGGCATAGGGATCCCCATTCAATTTTTCAAACGAAAGGAAGCGGTCACGTAACTCTCAAATTACAAATAGGGGTGCTCTGACTTGTGACCAGAAGACAGTATATTTTTATAGTCCATCCTATTTATGTAGGTGGCAAAGATTTTTTCCAAATAAAAGTCTGCACAAAGATAACCTGTGATCACTTTTTTAAACGACAATTTGGCGCACACAGACGCAAGTAAAAGTATATTTAGTGTAAATGCAATCTCCTATTTCGATTGGGCATTATTTTGCTGGAGCTTTGAAATCTAATGTTCAGTAACACCTCAAAACATGGAATATTTTGTTGGAACATTGCCGAATATCACACATTACATTATTAAATCCCTGCGAAATAATAATATTCCTGGTTGCATAAGATGATTGCTTTTTATTTGTTATTGGGTGGTCCTCCTTCAGTATCTTTGAAATCTTGGAATTCTTACTTTTGCGGTATTATCCACAGTATGAACTCTGTGTGTGTGTCCCCCGACCCCTTAAAACGATTTTCCGTTGTTTTGAAGAATGCCTAGGCATT
>JABASC010001083.1:0-27489 GCA_019776185.1 Plutomurus gul | reverse complement strand
ATATTTACCTAATGCGTCAGACCTTGCATTCCCAAGTCGTGGCAAAAATGAAATTTTATTTATAACACGTGTAGCATAGGGGAAAAATCAACTGCAAATGCATGAACCCAAGTGTTAAGTTGAAGCGATGACTTCTCTTGAAATATTAATTATATGAATACAAGTCACTTATATTACTTTTTATCTTTCTGTCGTCTGTCAATGCAACACTCATCAGTGAGATTAAACATGTATACAACAAAATATTGCAGGCAGCGAACCAAACCAATTTGGAAATGAATCGGGGTCAAATGCAGGAAGGAAATTTCGTAAATGGGCAAAGGTACATATATATATAAATGTTTAATATGCGGTCTGCATTCTGTAATGTTTTCCATGTACACATGCTAATATGTATTAAATATAGGTGAAGGTTTGGATTGCACGATACTCTGCGTCCCGTGTGTGTCGTGTCGATGACTATTGTTAGAATTTTGAGAAATACGGATTGAATGATACATGCGTGCATATATTGAACATTATGGTAGAGAGCGCCCATCCTCGTATTATTTATGGTGTTCATTTTAAATATATTTATGGAGTAGCTTAGAGCATTTATTTGAAAATAAATAGTGATTTGAAAAATGAATGATTGCCTTCAAAGTAATTAAATATTAGGCAATGGCAATAAATACAAAAAATACGAATGGAAAGATTTGGAGTGAAATCGAAAAACAGATTTTTTATTACATCATTTACGCTAAAGTTCAAATGTAAGTAAATATGTGCGCATACTCCAAAGAAAATTGACAATAAATAGCAATCCGTAGGTTTGTACTTATTGTTAACAACGATTTAAGCAACTACGTAATTATTTTTGTGCGTAATTATGTCTGTATGTGGCCACTAAACGTCTCAATTTTTGAGTTATGAACCTGAAAATTGGTGTGCATGATCCTGAATCCACCTAAGGTGTGAGTTCGTAAATGAGCAAAATCTGTCATTAAAAAATGTGAAATAGTCGCGTTCA
Source organism: Plutomurus gul (assembly GCA_019776185.1). Taxonomy (NCBI): domain Eukaryota; kingdom Metazoa; phylum Arthropoda; class Collembola; order Entomobryomorpha; family Tomoceridae; genus Plutomurus; species Plutomurus gul. Next base: position 26,480 of record JABASC010001083.1, on the reverse strand, counting down.
TTTAGTATCGTCTATCGTGTCGGTAGGTACAAAATTTTCTAAAATTAAATAATGTTAACAGATGGTGCATTTTGATGCCACAACTAATTAGATGCAAATCAAGGGTGTTCCAACCGAAGCCTCTTAATTCAACGTTCAAAAAAGGTTAAAATTCCTTTTTGCCAAATTGAGTTGCTAAATAAAGGGCGTCCCAATATTAGGAGACTGCTGCGTTTGCGGGTACAACTTTTTACCCAGCTCATGGATTTGTTTTAAATTTGGTATGCAAATAGAGTCGTCTTCTACCTATTTAGATTGTCTGCCCCAGAATCATTCTGACGCCTTGTTTTGCCACTTTACCGACCTTTAGCCTGACACCCGAAAATAGCGTTTTTCCTGGCTCCACTGCTATAGATGGCTGATTTTGCACCAATTTCTTCTGAAACCTTCGACTTTTTTCGGTTCGTACTAAGTTTGGAATATGCTCTTTCGGATAAACCCATTTTTTTCCAATACAATGACATTAGGAACATTTGGGGCACTGTGTTCACTGTGGACGAAATCCACTTTTTCCTCCCTCAAGATCGCAGTTACGTCTTAGCATATTGCATGACGGAATGTAGCGCCAAAACAGCATATCACTCATTTATCGATGCTCCTGAATGAGAGGAATCAGCCGCTGCTTCAAACATAAATTTTTATGTATATTTGCGCCAATGGTACCCTTACAGATGTAGGGTGTAGAAATTTTTTGGCGTTTAATTTTTTAGGGGTGATAACAGTTCAGGTTCCACCAGGGCACTTCTTGATATCCACATTTTCTGAATCTGCACACTTTGAAGTGTACCCGTAGATTCTAGTTTTTCTAATTCCTTCTTCCTTGAAGTGGGGAGAGGTCAACTTTTAATCAAATTTCGTCACGAATTTGTGGCCCTGAAAAACGCGTTTTGCGATCGCTTTGCTATCACCTTGATTATTTTTGAGTTTCTGCATTTTTGAATTCCTAATAAGTATACTATCGTGAAGAGGGGAAAATTCTCTACTAGACAATACTAATTTCAAATGCTTAAATGTAAAGCCCCGCCCCAAAAAGTTCGCTTACGCAGCAGTCTCTTAATATTGGGACAAGCTTTATATCGAAAAATCATTAAAATTCTCCAGAAACTAAAGTTTGGTCAAATATCAAAACTTGGCACACATGTTGAGACAAAAGCTAGCTATAGTAGCCGACAGTTTTGGTTAAAAACTAACATTTACATTTTAAATCCGGTTAAAGGAGAGCTGGCAATAGTCGACTTCATTTGCGGGGTACTCCCTACGATCGCACTTCTGTAAAGTGCGGTCGTACTCCTGTAGTATTTAGGTACATACATACAACATTTATAGGGCAATTTAGCCTTAAAATTAGGGCCAAATATCGTCCTACAGTGCCAAGTTCAAAGGGTCTGCACATTAATTGTGATGGTTCTGTAGGACTGCTAATAATTAGTAAAGTACCTACTATTACTGTACGTCTACACGTACAGTAAGACCCTCGCACATTAGAATGAGTGGCACAAGGTCCGTGGGGAATTCTCTGAATCTTTAGAGAACAAGGATGATACGCAGCAGACCACAACCAGTTTTGAACAGACTGCTACTATTCATAGAAAAGGATTTCCAGAAGGACATCTTATTCATTCAAGACACTTTTTCTTGGCTATTACCTACATATATTGTATAAGTTCAATAAGTGGAAACATTTTCAAAAATACCTAAATACCAAATGAGGGACTTGTTCGTGGAATTACCCTGAATGTGGCCACAACGTGATCAATGTCAAATATAGAGGAAATCAGCTTAACCTATTGTGTTAAATGCATACGTTGGTAAATCATCGCCAAGACATCATTTCGGTTGATACCATAGGATTAGGATTCTTGGGAGACAATGCGGTCTTACAATTATTTTTGTAAGGACAATCCCAACAATTTTATTTTTGTAAGGACAATCCCAACAATTTTATTTTTAAATTATTAGAATCTTATTATAACTAGCCTAATACAAGTTTCTATTCAATGCAATTAAATTTCAATCTTAAATTATGAATCATTTAACTAAAGTAACAAGGAATAAAAAAAATTAAGCTCTGATTGCATGTATACATATGTAAATTAGACACATAAAATGTATAATGCCCACTCTGCACATGAAATATAGACTATTTTTTGAGTTTACATCCCGCGGAAAATATTTTTGATATCCATTAAAGGACAGCTCAAGAGCTACTGTTTGTACTGATTGAGATTACTTTATGATTTGAATTCGCTTATATGCGCCTTCCATCCTTCAACGAATTTCTTGAACAGTGATTGCAACGGAGAACTACTTACAGAGATGGAGTTAATTGTGTGTTTATAATATAATATTACTTTTCCCCCTTTAGAGTCCACCACAGAGTAGGCTACGACTCGTGGTGGGTCCGGCCCTGGTGCGGGCCTTATTAATAAACGCCCCCGAGCAACTTCCGCCGCCGTCGCCGAAAATAATCTTGCTCTTCTTGCTGTTGGAGTCGGACGAGGGATCTTTGCTCTCTTTTCGACTGAGAGAGGGAGCAGAAGAATTTTCATGTGACTTGTTGCTTTCTTGACGACTTAGTGGTCCCTGGCTTCATAAAAGAGAACATTAGTTCCAGTCAACATGGCGTCCACAGAGTACATGCAAATTCTTAATCTTATTCATAATTAAAATTAGTGCTTTGTTAATTTGGTAATCTCTAGTTCCCCCATTATCACTACGCCTCGCCTTAAAGTACTTCCCATTAATAAAATACATTAGACAATAGATTGTCCGTGACGACGACCACTAATTGTAAGTGAGACAACACAAGACAAGATTAGTACAAGAGTGAGAGAAACAGCAAAGCATCGAAATTCTCTATTCTACATCAAACAGCCATTCTTACGACTACTTTTTTTAGATATATTTTAGAGATCTTTCACTTTTCACGGTTACGTCACTTTTACGTTATATGCACATTACACGATTTTACATAGCAATTAGCCTTAGAGATATTACAAGGTCCCATATAATTTCGTATATTACATGCTGTTGCATACTAATTTATATACATTGTAACATTAATAAGTGGCGGTGAATGGTGATGTATATATCATTGACATCAATTGGTTTTTTATAGCACAGTGTTAAAGTCTACGATTACATTGCATTTAATTAGGTTAATAATTAGATTAGTCTTAGAACGTGCACTCTTCATTCGTGTCTGGCAGAGGAGAAAGTCGGGTTGGGGGGTGGTGGTGACGGGCAGTGGAGTTGGAGAAAACAGAGCAGGGAGGAATTCTCACAGACCTTTTGTCCAGGGTGGCCAATGCTATGGCTCCTCCTCCTCCGTCTTTGTCCGAACAATTCGAGAGTGAGAGGGTGGTGGTGGTGTCTGTGCTGCACGGCGCCTGTTCCAAATAATTAGAGCGGAGATATTTGTGCGAGTTGCCCCGACAGGAGCACATGGTGGCCGTGTGACGACAATTCAAGCAACACTCTTGTAGCTGCTGGTCACGTCGACTGCCGCCGTGATGATGAAGTCGACTGGAGCGGTGGGAATGAGACACGGCAGAGTAGGTACGGTTTTGCATTCGAGAACTTGGACGCCCGCACATTTGGCCCATCGTGTCCTGTTTTTAAAATCAATTATGTTTTTGAATGTTTAAAAAAATTAATTTGATTTTTGTGGAATTACCTGGAAAGCTTGTCTGAATTTATTGGACATGATGTGGTAGAGGATTGGATTGATGCACGTGGAGACAAAGTAGAGGATTCCGGACACGTGGGTGACCCCTTGGTAGATTATGACGAAGAGCTCGGAATTGGGATTGGAGACGCCCTGGGATCGACCGTAGATTGCCATCAGCCTTTGAATGTGAAAGGGAGCCCAGCAAAGGAAAAATGCCACGACCACCGCCACTGAAAATAAAAATATGAACTTATCACTCAATAAACTTTCATGAACGCGCAGCATCACACGCCGCTGCTGCTCCTCTTTTAACACTTGTACGTTTTATCTTTTTTGATTCATTTATTTATTCATTGGTAGCTTACAGGACACAAACTCAACTTTTATCTCACCTTTAGCATCATTCTATCTACAGTAGCGTAATCATTGTGTGGGGACGTAAGCAAGGGCAGGATAGGGTTGACAGGAAATCTGATCTAATACATTGAAAGGATTGAGCAACCCTAAATTGCCATGGGGACATTACCCCCGTGGCTACGCCACTGAATCACACAGGGAGCCACATTTTGTATCTCCATTTTTCCATAATAAAAAATCTGTTTCTTACGAAAGAAAAGTATAAAAGTAACCACTGCACGTCTTATAGGCTTCAAGTGGGGAAATTAAAATTGGGAAATAAATAAGAGGGGAAATTGGAATCTTCCTTCCATTCCAAAGGTGGGGGAATTGGAAACCATGATTATTGGCAAAAGGATGGCCTAACATAAAACTGGACGCACGAAGTCTGCTCTGAATTCCATGATTGTTTCAACCTGCGGAACGAAATGACACTCAAATTAGCCACGAAAGTTTGTGCTGTGTTTATTACGTAAATCTACATGCTCGCATATTCGTATGTGTGCTGGATTCGTGATCTCACTCTCGTGCAATTCAGAGTGGGAAGCTCAGTGTGTAATTTATCTGTCAGTGGCACAGAGTTGTAATACAATTAGAAATCGTGGCTGACGGGGGGGAGATGTGGGAATAATAAGGGAACTTTAGTTGATCAGAGACTAAAAGGCAAAAAGCAATGCTTAAGATGTATTCCAGGCGCGTACCTAGAAAAGTATTTGGTGGAGATTGGGGGTTCAGCCCTATCCCTAACCTGTTAGGTTGTCCCCATCCTTTCCGTATAAATTCAATGTTATATCTGAGGGGTACTGACGAGTCCTTCCCCCAGATACGCCTCTGATGTATTCAGTGAGATTAAGTAAGTGGATGAAGTGTGTGTGTGCATTGCATTGCACACGGAAAGCATAACAAATGGAAATGCTTGGAAGACAGGGCACGACCTCGAAAAATATTTATCCCGTCGTATCCACCGCGAGGAATGTTTTGATTTGGATAATTTATGTTTTACTATTTTCGTTCATGTTCCTATTACGACAACATCCAGTGTTAAACTACAGAATCTTAAAACGCTTCTCTTTCTCTTTACATGCACAGACACATATATTGTATGTAGGATATCTTATTAGATAGCTGCAATTTCTCACAGAAACTTCTTTGGCTCAGGATATTCTAAAAGTCAACTTTCGGAAAATGATGTCGTTCACTGTCTACACAATCATTCCAACGCGATTTCTCTTCATCTCCCCATTCGCGCCGTCCAACACCACACACTTAATAAAACAAGTCAACAAAACGAACCTATTTACCCTGAGGGTAATACACTTTGTTTTCTCACACAAGTGTACCACCAGTGTCCAAAATTTAAAATACATTTATTTTAGCGGGAAATTTAAAAGTTGCCATTTTATGTCAATTATTTGCCATTTTGGACATTTTTAACTAAGCGGTTAAATACAATATATAAATAAAATAAAATCCTTTTTTACTTAAATTTGCAGATCTTATTATACAATGCGTTTAAAGAGTTCTGAACTTTCAGACGATGAGAGGAAATAAGTTGATTTCATTTTCGCCACTTTTACTTTTGGAATTCCATCTTTCATTCATTTTATTTCGTAGAAGTCATTTACTTAACCTTTGCACTGTTTGCGTGTTTGTTTAGTAAAACTGTCAGGAGAAGCACGCAGAATAATCCCGAAACATCATGTGATTATATATAATTTCAATTCAATATTTTTAATGTGAATTTGAAAGCTTCTATTGAGTTTGGAAGGCCAGCTGCGAAGATTTTAATGAACTCTGTGAACTGCGTTGGAAGAGAAGGCAGACAGAGAGAGAGAGAAACATTTAAAATGTCATCAACATCAGAAAGCGATCAAATGCCAAAAGTGTACAACTCACTGTCTATTATTATGTTACCCCCATTACATACTATTTATGGTTACATTTACGTTCTTTTTATAGATGCCCTCATATTGTGCGCACGAAATCGACAGTGACAGCTTATTTGCGCTGTGGTTTTTTTTGCAAAACCTATTCGTAAATCAATAGAAAATATCAGAGTCGTAGAAGTTGGCGTGACCCGAATTATTTAGAATGATTATGGATCATCTTGTGAAAGAAAAACGAACACGATAAACTTTTACGATTCCTTATTCACCCGTAACACAATTTTGCACCATAAAATTCATCTTGGAAGCCTGCAATATGACTTTTTCATTAACTTGAAAGTATAAAACACTTTTGCGTCCATGTCCATGAATGGGCAGAAAAAATACATGTGATTCTTGTAGCAGATTCTTGTACACAGAAAACATTGAAAAGGATACGAAATGAGAATTATATTTTCTTATCACATTTCTTATCATTCACTGATTCATTAGAGAAAGTAATATTTTCTTTGGTCTTTTACGTTTCCCCGTGGCTGTTGCACAGCAGACCCGTCTTCTATACAGAGTTTCTCGAATCAGTCACTTTTATCCAAAATGACCGTGTCCAAATTTGACATGTGCCCGTCAATAATATTTTGGACAGCGTTATAATGATTTCAAATGTCCAAAATGAAATTAAATGCCAAATTTATGACGAAAATTCAAAAATTAATTTTATAGTCACTTTTTTGGAAACAGTCATTTGTAAATTTTTGCAGTGAAGCTGAGTAAAGAATGAACTGTGTTGTATTGTATTGCATTACAAGACTACTTCAAAGAATAACTGGAACGAAATAGATGAAAACTTTTCGGATTTTTATTCTTACCAAGCATTCGAATGACGTGACTTTGGGAATGCCTGTTGGCGGTGTTCCTTGGTTCGACGTAGAGTTCCTGACTGTTTCGATTGATTCCACCACGAGATCGTCGAAGTTTGAGTCCAATCATGACGTACAAGACAGTAATGATTGTCATTGGAATTACAAAGAAAACACAAATGGAGATCTGAAATGCGTACGGGAATATTTCCCTCACGATCGTGCACCACGCCCCCGTTATCAGCACCAACGTTTCATTGTGCTTACTCATCTGCAGTAAACAATAAAACATTTCATACCTTCATTCTTATTAATTTTGATCCTTTTATTATTTTCATTTTTACAAAATTTTGTTTATTTAATAATTTCAGCTAAAGCAGTTGGAATATGTTCCTATTGGCCATGTTAATGCAATACTTCAAGTTTCTACGCTATTAAATAGTATGGGTTACATAATAACTTCCCCGATTTATAGATTTAAGTCTCTAGTCACTCTAGTCAGTGACTAGTGACTACCATCTAAAATGACAAGTGTGCTTCAACAATCTTTGTTGGTCACTGTAAGTCAAAATACCAGAAAAGAGAGAGATTTTGTGAAAAAGGTTTTGGACAACTGGCGGGATTGAAAGAACATATTTTGGTACATATTGACAAAGTACAATGCAATAAATGTCAAGAATAGAATTATTAGAATATCCTTTAATTTCCTTTACATGTCATTAACTGTAATAAAATTCTTCCATTAAAACTGTAATTAATTTCTGGACACAGAACAAATGAACATTTCGCAATTGCACAAAGTCCTTGTTTTATAATTTGACTGTTAATTGTACACTGTATCCCACATCGCGTTCACAGAGGAAAGATCACTCATTCTCTCCGTTGATTGCATTTCACCAGGTGAAAACTAATGTAATGAAACAGAACGGAAAGTTACTGGAAACTATGATAACATGGCGCCCGTCTGTGACCATTCTTAAATGGAGAGTGTGAGTGTGTGACAGTGGCGTAGCCAGGGAAAGGGCACGCCAGGCTGCCCGCCCCCGAACATCTACAAAAACATAAAAACATTGACATAGAGAGGTTTGGACTGTGTCCCCGAGTAAATAGTTTTTCTAGACACGCCACTGGGCGACAGCCAATGATTTGTTTCTGGCAATTAGCACACCGTGTCTTTGTCTCACTATCTTCAATGGGAATGACTACTTTATTCCGTTCCAAGTAAAATAATAGAAAAGCAGCTACACATCTTTAATTGACTTTAATTAACGTGTGGTTGTTCTAGCACAGAAGTTAATCGGCCTCGTCTGGTCACTTTGAGTAGCACGACGGGCGCGCAATTAACGAGGAAATTGAATTGAACAATGGGTGGCCCGTACAGTGAGATTAGATTTATTTGCAGAGCATTCAGAGGATCCATAGGGAGAAAGCGGAAGGACGGAATAATAAAACGTACCTGATCTTTGACACCGAATTGGGCTGCTTGCGGCAAAGCGAGACAAAGTGCCACCAACCAAATTATACAAATAATGCGAACGACGCGAGAGAGCTGCGACAATTTGTGACTGAATGGAACCAATTCAAATTACATTGTTACTCAATAGTTACGTGGTTAATCTAAATTAATTCTTTAGAAAGGTACGGAGAGCCAGATAACAAACAAAGATTCGTTTTTAACTGAATCATTTTAATTATCATTAGAGCGAAAGGTTGTAAGTATTCACCTTTTCAATGGATAAACGATTGCGACAAATCGTTCCAGACTGCGAAAAACAAAGAAATTTAATTTTCGCGCTTAATTGGGTTTCTGTGAACAATATTGAAGTTATTATTAGTGTTACGGACGTACCTGAAACTTACGATGCAGAGAATACTACTGTTTGTCGCCACCTGTGAAACATAATTACAGAAATAATTAAATGCTACGAGCACATTGGTAAGTTGTCGGACTATTATTGTCCGTGTCACGTCGATTGACGGGGTAACGATTTAAAAAAAATTATGACCAACCTCGGCCATCAGACCTCTGATGACACAAAATGCTCCACCGAGCACATATGGATATTTGACCCACAAATGATACATTTCTTGTGGAAGTCCAGTTAAGAGCAAGAGCAAATCAGATATGGCTAAACTGTAAAGTTAGGACGAATATTTACAAATATAATTTTTTTTTTAAATGAATCATTATTCAATTAAAAACTGAATGAAAGATTTTTACCTAAATAGATAATAATTTGTGGCAGTGTGCATATAATTATTTCTGGCAATCACGATACAGGTACTGATATTTCCCAACAACCCGCTGAAGAGAATCAAAGCATAAATAAGCGTCATTGGAATGGCTACAGAGAGCGGGTCACGAATCGGATATTCATCCAATTCTCTTTCCAGCAGTTCCTTCATCGTCACATTCACACCAAACGAAACGAACTCGTCCTCGCTGATTGTCTCATTTTTCATCATTGCTGACCCCAGCGTGGCGTTCACCTCATCCAACCGAATCCCATCATCTTCCATACCAGGGGGCAAAGGTGACGAGGACAAGTACAAATATTCTTCAATCGGAAACGCTCCTTCAGCCACCGTGACTGATGGCAATGGAAGAAAGGCTGCCATCATCATCGTCAAATCTACTGCCTCCTGCCTCTCACCTAAAAACATTTTGGCAAACAGGGAAACAGAAAAAAATGAATTAGGTATAAACAATTCGTTTTTGGTCAGTGGCGAAACTAGAAAAATTATTTACGAGAGCTCAGCCCCATCCTTTTTATGTTTATTTTTTTAGATCTGGGGGGGGAGGGAGCTGTCCTAACGAATATCATGAATACACCAAACTGCGCGGTTCAATGTACATAGGCATCACTAACCAGACCACTAACAATATCCAGTAACGCTGTCAAAAATACATTGACAAAAATGTAACCTAAGGTTTCCTTTGTTTTCCATAAATATGATTCACTTTCTTTGAACACTTCAGGTAGAAATTAGTTTTTGTAAGCATTATTCGTAAAGGCTCTACTGTTTCTTTGAATAAAACTGTACTGTTGCTGTACGCGATTAGTTCTCGGACCATTTCAGTTGATTTGTACCTTTTACACACATGAAATGAAAATTTGTAGAAATGTGATGAAATATGAAAATTAAATGAAGGGTTCCAATTAATTGTTCGTTAAATAAGGAAAGAACAATAAGTTCTTTAATCCGGCCAAGGAACTGAATAAAGGATTGATACATTGTGAAAATGTATATTACAATAGAATTGCCAGTAGGCAAAAAGGAATTAAATATTTAGATGCAAAAGTGGCAAAGGTTTGCAAACTCGAAAATTACATAGACCTGATGGCAAGGGTGGATCTATAGGCTAGGGTTTTACGTGTTCAAACCCCCACTCCATCAAAGCACTAGATATAATTCAATTTTTGCAAAAAACCTCAAAATTTTCGCTTGTAAGCTGTAGTACAAAATTCACATATTTTCCTTCAAAAATGTGATTCATGTACCCATTTTAGAGGAATTACACATACCTATAGTAGAATATTTTATTTAAAGAAGCAATGTCACTATTTAATTCTTATTTAAAATTTAGTTAGACTTTTAATACGTTACTAGAACCTTCAAATCACATTTATTCTTTTTTTAGAATGCAAAAATTCGATATAAAAATGAAATGAAAATATTGCCATGATTTCATTTGAAATTAAATATTTAGGAATATTGGAAGGATCCGACCACTAGTGCCGTACCTATGTATGGCCAGTGTTTTATTGTGTGTTTTCCACGTTATCTGGCCAGTACAGTGAAAAGTAAAGCCATGGAGTAATTCTCACTTATTGTGCATTCCAAAGTCTTAACAGCAGATTGAAGTTTTCTTTGTTCCGAGTTCTGACTAAACTGAACAAGGAAAAGTACCTGACGGAGAGAGAACGGAAACATCATTAAGTGTGTCAGCAACAATTTGCACACCTTCTGAGAGCAATTTCCGTGTCTGTGGTTTGTCTCCACTTGGTTGTTACATACATTACTCTATCTCCTCCTCCACCAACCACCACCACCAACAATCACACAGACATCCTTTAATCCAACGTCACAAATTGAACGGAACATAATCAACAATTTTCTCTCGCCTGATACCGACTTTTCTTAAACATTACACTTCAATCGAATCTAAAAGTCTTCATTTTACCTTTTTATTTACATTTAAAAAGGAAATTCTTCCTCCATAATTTGGACTTTTACAGATTCACAAATCGTCAGAAATGCCGTGATGAAGACAAATTACAAAATGTAATAAGTTTATAGTTAACTAGAAAGATAAAGTGCAAAATATATCCTTTTTATTGCAGGAAGCGAGTACAATGGCTCTTGTACTATGCATTTGAATTGAATGAAGCGTAAGCATTCGGTGCTGTGAAAATATTGAGTGTAAAGTGTACACAAAAAGTTAATTTCTTCGTGTCAATTTCCCAATAATTCATTTAATTCTATAAATTCCAATTTATTCCGCTGAACCAGAATGAATGGTTCATGGTCAATTCGTCGGGTGCCGGGTCACAGACTGAATTCGTCGGAACACAGGTGTTATTAGTGATGAGACCATGAGACATGATACATATGACCAGTGAAATATACTTGTTAAAATATAATATGTATTATATACATGTGAATGAATTATTGCTACGAATAGAATATGTGTGAAACTGATTACTCAGTTCTGTAGCATAAACAAGCCATAAAAGATTCTTTTATGACATGTAAGTTGAGCGGACATGAGTCTGCATATAGTTTGTATTAGTTGACACATTATGATGTTGAAGTACATACATGTACATAAGAACTTGCATTGAGATAATAACGATCACTTGAAACAGAAGATGCAATAGTATAACTAATATACTGTTAATTCTCAACAATACTTGTATTAATCACAGGTTGGATTCCTGCGGTCCATCGAAATTTTTAATCTTTCTCTATAAAAATTTGCTCACGTCGGCTGAAAATTTGTATTAAAAAAATAATTGTATTATTTATTTTGTTTTTGTTTTGCAGAATTTTCAATATATTTAGCTTGCACTGCGCAGTATCTACTAATTATGTTATGGAGCTCTTCAAGGAACAACTTAGTTACAAATTGTGTACGAAGAATCATTTTGTAATACAATAGTGAAATGTGGGTGTGAGTAGAGTGCAGAGTATATGTAGAGTTATTAATAATGAATCGAAGCATTGCATTGGCGAGAGAAGTTGGTTGGCTGAAATGGACCTTCGTATACTTTGGCTCAATTTATCGAGTTTAAGCGTTTGGCCCTATTTATCGAGTGAGACGATTGGACCATACCCTAACTCTACATTGGTCCCAATTTCGCTTGGCCCAATCTATCGGTAATTCTATGTATTTAGAGTGTAACTCAATAAGTATAGGTAACTATTTATGTTCCATATCTCCCACAATCAGAGATTTCCAGTGATTGGGCACATGTCAGGTTTTACTAAAGGATAGAGTATTAAACACTATCATGCATTAACAAAAAGATTACATATATCTGTAAATGTGGTACATGTGTTAATGTGCATATGATGGAATCGATTACCGATGGATGCTTAATACTCTATCATGTATTAAAACATGTGCCCAATCAATGGAAAAGGTATGGAACATAAATAGTTGCATATACCTATACTTTTGAGTTGTACTGTTACACGCAAGTTTACCTAAATATTTATACGTATATACAAAACTATAAACCAAAGAATCCAACCAAAAATTCATGGATAGGGGTTATATTTCTAGTTCCATATAATAGTGGTAATCTGGAATAAATCAACTCTTAGAATAATGTGCAAATATATTATGCAACTTTTTGAAACACTGATAAATGGATACGAAAGATCGAAACTTTGTTCGTTGGTATTCATGATTTTTATAATTAATACTAGTAAACGATCATACGAAAAATAATGTGTTGTTGAAGTCTTTCTAGTTTCTTTGCAGTACAGATTGCATGCAAATCTGTTCTGCAATTCTAATTCTAGCATCCATTGTATTTATATTCATTCTGAGATAACAGATTAAGCAAAAAATCTGATTTAGAAGGCAAATAATTTAAACCAATGGCCAATAGCCTTGTCAGATTAACTGTCAGTTTCCTGCAAAGGCCCATCGAAACAGTAACAACAAAAATGCAGTGTTGCAACATAAGTATAAGGGTTAGGACTGAGCCCCAAGATACGCGCCTGCAAGGGGTATAATTATTTACGAGCACGCTTACGCAATGAGTGTTTGATCTCTCTATTTTTCTTTCTGTGTGCCACTTGAATCCGTTACAGCTTCGTCGAGAGTGTCCTCTTCCTTTGTTATGGATATGAAAAGATTTTCTCCTTTGTTCGGTCAGTTCGGTGCTTTCCTTGGGGATGAGTTTTATTATGATTATTTACGTAGAGTTGTCGCGTCCTTTCACTCAAGTGAAGTGGTTCCACTTGGTCGTCCTTCTATTCATTGGCATGTTTTGTGGGTCGGCCGGGACGACGACTTTCTTTCCCCTTTATGAAATGACGTGCTGTGAAACAGAAAAAGATTTAATCGTATGTATTACAGATTGCATTCCCTTGTTGTCTTCTTTTGTCGCTTTACAGTAAATGTTACAGCGACGGACGAGTTTCATCCGATAAATCACCACAGCTAACAACAACCCGTATTTTCTGCATGCATAGCAAAAGAACGGCAACAAGAACAAGACTGCAGCAGAAGAGGCAGGGTAAAAGGGGGAATTCTCACTGGGAAATTTCATTGGTAATTTTCATTTTCCCCATCACGTTGGGAAAGTGGGAAATAGCAAATAAAAGGCGGGAAATAGGAAATTTCACTTGTAAGTAATTCACATTTCCCTCTTCACACCGGGAAAATGGGATTTTTCTCCGGATTTGCCCATTTGGATTTGCCCGCGGGGAAAATGGCAAATCTTAAGTAGGGAAATTGTTAACCCTGAGAAGAGATTCAGGCGAATAAAGTCAATCTTACAAAGAAATTCACTGTGCTCTTCAAATGACTGCGCACTTTGCTTGTTTGCATTGATAAAGAAGACAGTGAGCGGGCATTTGCTAAAAACCGGAATAACCGTCAAGTGAAAGCAATGAAAATGAAAGTAATGCCCTAAACACAATCTCTCCTTGTTGTGATAAGAAATACCCACTCTGAGCCCTTATAAACCAGCCGTCAACTGTCTTGGTGGGAGGGAGCCAAAGTTCTTTCAAGCGGATGATTATTCACGTAACAATTGTAAGCTTGCTAAAAAGCGATAGGCCCACGGCCCACAGTAGTAGGTACATAATAAGTTTTTGATTGCCGTGTCTTATTCATAACCATTGGTTTACATGTATTCTAACTTTTATTATTCTATACAATTAGACTATAGAAGCAAAGAAGATCCTCTCATTTCCGAAGTTCAACTTCGGAAGTTGTACAAACAATGTATGCTGTGAACTATGTAGATATCTTCCAGAGTTTTTGAAGGAGGAGCTTGTCAATTATGCGAGCACATGGCATTTTCCACATCCAAATAAAGATAATAATAATCGTCATATCATCCATCGTATCCAAATGAAGATACTTAATTATCATCATCTCTCATTCAATTTGTGCGTACTCTTGCCCAGCCAACAACGTGGTGGGTGGCGCTATGCAAATCTCGCATCTTGCACACTCAGAAAAAGAAGGTTGCGCGTATTTAAACAGACGATAAAATAAAAAGAGGGCATGCATTGTTGTGAGTGATTAGAGTCTTATTAAAGTGGTACACTTCATAGAGAGACCTTGTGTACTGCAAATGAACGAATGGAGGAGACAAGACATTTTTTCTGCAATAAAATCTGCTGTCAAATGAAACTGTAACTGGAGCAGAATTTCCGTTGTTCTAATTTTACTATGTATTCGTTTGCAAGTCTAAATTTTGCAAAGTTCTGCAAAGTACACACGACAAGTTTATGAGATTATTATTCAAATAGGCACAACATACACACTATTATTTGTACTATCATTGTAAAAGTGTCTTGCACAAAATAACAAATGACACCTTACTTATTGCATAGCACTGGAATACGCACAATATTTTTATGTCTGTGTGTCCGGGGTATTACAATCTATATTTATGAGCAAGCAGCAAGTGAATTCGGCTATATCCAGTGGGAAGAGGCAGAATTGGCTAAAATGTGGGTAAAATAAAAATTCACACTGAAACATGTTGGCTGCAGCTGGGACGGAACCACCTAAGGGGAATTTGTTTGTCTCCCCAGAAATTCTCAAAAGAGTAGAGATTTGTTTAAAAGTGAGCAACGCCACTGAGCTGGATTGAGATAATCAATTTCAACATTTCATGATTTGTTGACTGTTGATTTCTATGAGATGGTTATTTCTATTATATACTTGTTACTACATATACATATGCTGTCGCTATATAAGACGTTTAACCTGATTAATATTTTAATAGCATAATAAATTAATCGATTATTGTCTCATTTTACAGATATTGATTGCAATTTGGTATACGAGGATAATTTAACAATATTTGCTGCTGCAGTATGATTTAAAATTAACATTTAATATTTTACTGTTGTAGAACGAAATTATCAGATAAGTGAACAAGAATTCGCGATTTTTATGACAGATTGCTATCAATCTTTAACCTTTCATCAAAAACAGTATTTTCCAAAATTCAACTTCTTCACTTGCGTCAACAGAGAATTAAACAGAGTTTCTGTTTTCATATGACTTCCAACAATAAAAATAACAATTGTTCCCATATTTAACCGGCCAAAATGTTCAAATCCGGCTAAAAGTGGAGCTGTTGTGGGACTGATTATTTGTAAGTGAAGATAGTTCGCACAAACTCACAATGCGTGTGACGTGTAGCTGTTCTTTTCACGATAAGCGATACGACAGCGAGGGGATTTGGAGATATGGAAATGAGATGCAGATAAAAGTGTGAAAACCATTCAGATCTGGAATGATTCCCCCGTTGTTTGTATAGAACTTTCAGGTTTCAAGTGCGTGTGGTGAATCTGGTGAATTCTTTAAACGGTAGGATTATAATTATAAACACGGCATTGTGTGCTGAGGGACACGATTAACTAGACATTATTTTTCCTACTTTCTCTACGTGAATTTCGGAATTCATTTCAGAATTAAGTAGTTTTAGCAGGGTCTAATTTAACGAAAATAAAAATGATGTAGCTAAGGTTTAATACTGCAAAGTTGAGGACAGGAGTGCCCTGCGTCCGTAAAGCTGAATTACTGATGAAATCATGTATATACATGATATTTTTTACTGATAAATCGTTATTGACAAACTGACACGTTAGTTAAAGCTAAACTGCAGAATGCATTTTTCCTGGTAGTGAACTTGAAATTCAACGTTTCGTCATTGATTATCAGCACAATTTATTTTAAATATGCTACCACTAAAACAAATCATTTTAGATTACGCCAACAATTTTTTAAAATGTCCAATGTTGAGGTAAGAAAATAACTTAAGACAATGGAAGGACATTTCAAATGAACTGTTTTTATATCCCCATTCATTTACTTAGTGGAATTAACATTGCAAAACAGATTACCATCTACTGAAATATTTCACAATTTATGATATCCAGAACTCATAAATAAAAGAGGCGCAAAAAATAAACAAATATTCAAAACCAAAAACAATCAATGAAAACAAATCTAAATTAAATTGTAAATTTAAAATATCCTATTTTGAATTTCGTCACAAAAAAATAACTGCATTTAAGTTGATCGTAACATTATTTTATTGAATATAACGACTTTTAAACTCCCTGTGAGTTTTCCTGGGGAGCATACAGTTCACACCATAATTTTTAGGATACTTTTTTGCAAGCACTTGTTTTGTATCGCATGTTTTCATGCTGTGCGACAACACAGTCGATACATTGAAAACTAAACAAAATTATCATCACATCTAATTATCTGCTAACGTCTTTTTTGGCATTTAAAGCTTAAACGTCTTTCCAGTAGTTTGTACAGTGGCGTACCCAGAATGGATAGCTGGTAGGGGTATGGGAGACACAGCTCGTGTTATTTTAGCTCCTCCCACTTTCGACTTTCCTATCCTTTCTACGTTGTAGCAGAAGTGCCCCCTAAATACGCTTTTGATTGCGTAAATAATGCAGTAGCCTGTGAAATCAGTTATAAGGAAATTCAATTGAACTGCTCTGCACACTTTTAGAAAGTAGAAGGTGAAAAGTCAAAAAGGTTGAAATATGCTAGGTATTTGCATTTTGCTGTGGCGAGAAGAAGACGATGCTGGTAGACGGCGTTTTTTGTGTTTATAGATAAATAGAGCGGTCGTGTATTTGTGGGACTGTCTGTGTGCGAGTTAGTGAAGCAATAAAATATTTGAATTCCAGTTGATTTGACTTTAATGTATAAATGGCTGACTGAGCGTACACACATCTTCTGCTGCTGATGTAGCATCTTTGTATTCTGTGTCTTGCTCGCCACAGTGACAAATGAGTTCCGTCGAACGCTGCCAATTTCTTCATGTATCCTTCTTACTACCCGTAAGAACCAATAACTGTCGTCTTCTATTCCTATCTCTCTCTGTGGCTTTCGTTCGCTCTCAATTTTTTCCAACCTTTCGTATTCTGTCCAACGTGTAATGTAGCACCAGGGTTTAAAATTTCCCATTTTTGTGATTATTATTTACTTGTTCCCACTTTTCATCATTTTCCCACTTTAAACCCTGTGTTTTTCTGTATAACGATACACAACAACGGCAATGTAAGCCAAAACTGCGTGGTTTAATACGTTTACACTCTTACGTTATTGGTAAACGTAAAAAGAGAAAGCACGAGTTTTTTAGGAACAATGGGAAGTATTAAAATGTGATTCATTTCCTTTCCCGCGTTCTATGTATTGTGGCTGCTGATGAGGGATTAATACCACGTAAGGGTTAAAACCACAAAAATCGCCGTTTTCAGACCCAATTCCCACTCTCGCAAAAAAAATGGGACGAGTCGGTTTTCTCTTTTAGAGCGAATCCCAGTCCTCAAGCATTGAAACCACCGTCCCAGTCCTCAAGAGGACTGGGAATACCCACGTGTTATACTATGTCCCCGTAACGCAACTATCAGATCCTCCCATTTTATGAATAACAGCTTATTTACTAACAATAAGTTTTAAATGTTTCTTTTAAATTATTGACTAAGTTATACAATTTAATACAGTGCTCTGTAGTTACTTACGATTATAAAAACTAATTCCGGCATACAATTATTCATACATTCATTATTCAGCTAAGGAATCCATCAAACGATTCATTTACTTTTTCATCGTTCAGATAAAAGAAATAATCTTAATTTTTGATTCTACATCTGAACTTCACATTGTTTTTTAAATTACACATACATATTACATTTATTTACATTTATTTCGTTTCATTTCTGTTTGTAAAATGAAATGAAAATATTAATAAATGGAAAAATGAAATGGTCCTACCTCTACATTTGGCAAATTAGCCAGGCATAAATATTACTAAAAAATGTTCCCGGTAAAAATTCGCTGTAGTAAACACACCCATTCTACTCTGCTCTCCATTTTGACCGAGCACCAAAGGGGTTAAAACCATTTATGCCATTGCTGGCAAAAATGTAAAAAGATATCTAATTTAATAAATAATTGATTTGTGAATTAGCTACTTTGTTTACATAAATAGCCACACTATTTGCAAAAGATAAAGTTTTTATAATTATTTATGCATTGATGGTTGAATAGGCATTTCTGTTTTCCTATGGGGAGCAAATTACATACAAAAGTACTTTTAGGGAGCTGTGAGTGAGTTCTAGCGTACCGAATGGATAATATTATACGTTCTGTTGTGATAGTTTATCTAAACTGACGAGGTAATCGTATTTACATTTTTTGCCAACATGTTGCGTTCTGAGCTATTGCATTATCTGCCATGTAGTATAGTAGAGCCAACTGGAGCGAAGCACAGTGGCCAAAATTTATAGAAAAGCAGATGGCATGGTCTTCTACGCGCCACAGAAGAAGCGTAGATCATAATATCAGCCCCAAGAGCTGTTTGGCGAGAGAGGAAATAATTTGAGCTAACTCCGTATATTATTTTTATTCGTCGGCTGGTTGCTCATGAGATCGAGTTGTTGTCAGGGTCTTCCAGAAGTGGCACTAATGGGAGGGAGAAACGGACGAAATGCATTTAAATTATTCGAAAAAAAATTTAATGTATTAATTCCACATTTTTAATTTTTAACAGAAAATTTAATTTGACAACAAATCAGACAATGAGTTTAGTTAACGAAAGTGCATGGTTTATTTTTAAGGAAATTTTTCTATTTTTCCTTGGTTCGTGGGAGAAATTGGCTTTGTATGTACGCGTTTGTATGAAGAACCCTGTTGTTTTATGTACTACATTACATTAGGTTCGGTATAAAGGAAGACACGGGAGAATTGCGGGGTTTGAGGATTTGGCTAAATCATTGATTTTATTTATTGAAAGCAATGAAGCTGTCATAAGACTATGGTAATTCGCTCATGCCTCTACTGCTTTCTTCTCCGCAAAATTGAGCTGGTCGGAAAGCAATCCAAATGGCTCAAATTTATTGAACTTCTCCAGAGACTCACTTCTTGGTCCGAAACAAAACATGATAAGACAACAGAATATCCGCACGCAGCAAATACCCGCTCCGAATTCCAAACCAAAGAGCAACTCGTGAAGACGAACAAGAAGACTTTAGCGAATTTATTTCCTCATCCTGCAAATGGACTCTCTGTTCCTTTCCTCTCTCGGACTCGATTCCCACTTTCCATTCACAGAGAGCATTTTTTCTCATCTCACAAGAATCACAATGTAATAACACACTAGTCTGCCGCAGCAAAACTTATTTTGGCTCTCCCCCAAACCCCACCAATACACTTTCACAACAACAACAAAGATTTTGCAACTACATAAGACTCGGCTTTGGAGAGGGCTTATGCAGTGGCGGATCCAGGGGTGAAGGGACCGCAGACACCTATTAAAAAATACCTTTTGGCTCCACCCTCATATTATTAAAAAATCAATGGGGGTAGCAGCCCGCTTTCTCTTCCACATAGATTCGCCCCTGGACAATACATAAGATTTCAAGTCTCCGTTTGTTGTTGTTGACTAGGTAGATTATTATGAGAGCAGTCGTATCACTAAATGATCCTTCATGTAAAATCCGCATTAGAGAAAGAGAGAGAACTTTTCTACTTTGATTTTGCCTGCGTACGCATTGATTGTGTTCTCGCTGTATGTATCTTTCACTTTTCCCATTTGACCCTAATGCGAAACATCAAGACGCCGTTCTATTTAAGTATAAGCTCTTTATCTCTTTCATCCACCGCTGCCACTGGGTTCATTTCCGATTTTCGGCAGTCTCCAGCCACAAGGCTTTGTACGGGAGATGGACAAGAGTGATTGCATAATATATGAGCATTTTATGGGAGCGAGTGCATTTAATTAATTTAATCTCAAGGCATGAGATTTAATTGTCTTTGTTTTCTACACACACAAAGAAAATGTATGACTGTATTAAAGGATTCCTCTAGCATATGAAATAACATTCAGGATAGATGAAGAAAATGTAGGCCACCGTGTGATGAACAGATTTATATTCTTTTTATATGCTAATGTACGTGAACGTAATACCCACAGTGGAAAAAAGAAGGAATTTGCAAATTCACATTTTTCTATTTATTCGAGCTCATTTTTCATTTTTTCTTAGCTCAAGACTGCAAGAACGGGCAAGATAATTTGTAGATATTCGTGTCACAAAATTTAATGCATTACTCTATTCACATCTCACAATCAGTCAAGCCGTAAAAAGTATTAGAAGCACATTATCGAAAAAACTTGACAGGAATACAATTTTTCCTGTTGAATCTCGTGTCATTTTCTTTTTTCAAAAAGGTGATGTGAAAGAAAGCGAAGCCAACTGATGAACCAGTTTTTTTAGACAGCAGCCACAATTTTATTCCAATTTCTGCAGAATGGAATATTAAAGAAGACCGTATTCATAGAGATTCCGAGTGAAATTGGACTTTCCCCGAAACATTCAATTTTAGCAAGACGCACCTTCATTAAACACCGCATTGTGTTTCAGAGCGTGTCTTATGCTTTTGGTGTATTAGCTATTGACCTTGTTTTTTTATGAAGTCCACCGAATGCGCATACAAATTAACATGATTTCAGGGAAAGTAAGGAGAAAGTAATTTAGAAAGGACGAACACACTCAATCTCTTTCCTTCGTGTCTCTACAACTTTATCAACAACAAAATGTAAAGGGAACGTAAATGAGCTTTTCTTAATTTCATCTACTTTCTCAATAAACAGCGAATGAAGAAGAGTTTGAAACAGCAACTACTTATTGAACAGAAGAATTCCAAGTTTTCCAAGAATATTCGCTAAATATCACGGAACCTTTTATTCGACTGTTCCAAAATCAACGTATGTAGATTTCTTATACTTATCTATTATAAATTCTTATACATTGTTAGTCTGCTCTATGAGAGCAAATAAATGATTAACAATATGTGTCCAGGGTTTAAGTAGCAATTTACCACTGGGAAATGGGAAATTGACCATTGAGAATTCCAATTTCCCCAACCTAATCGGAAATTCCAATTTGGCAGCCAATGAGTGGGACAACTTTAAACCCTTGGGTATGTATCCATTAATTGAGTCTTGTGAGTGCTGATGAACAATTAGACACATTCAAAGACCTTATTTGTTGCAGTGAATGCATGGTTTGGAAGAGAGAAACTTTATTTCACTCGAACTTTGTTTCCGAGTTTGTTGGCAACTTTGGACTTGCCCTTCTGTCGCCCTTATACAAGAGCCAATCACTTTCTTCTCCTCCAGTGCTAAACTAAAATAATTATTCTACGGTATGTGGAATGAAACCATTGAAACTTTTAAATGGAGATTGAGACATGATAATCTTAGCAAAGAAATAGCCAATTGAAGAAACAAAGCAATTGTTTACTATTTAGAAAACAAGCAACGATTTCAAATGCAACCTTCTCTGTCACGTTAAATAAACAGGACCTTAGCGATTTTGGAATTTAGTTGACTTTTTACAAAGAAATTAGTGTAAAAAATCTGGAAGGCCAAATAACGAAAGTTCTTCAAGTTTCAAGCACATTTTTAAAGATTTCCTTTTCTTCCCTTTACCTGTTTGCATATTTTAATAAAACTAAATTGTGGAAAATTCCATTTTCCTAGACAAGAGTTTTTTAATTTAATTTTTAATAAAAGAATTGATGAAATAATTTAATTTGGCTGAGGTGAAATTCGATTTTCATGCACTCATCAAATGAGTCTGCAATTCAATTGAAAATTTATCAAGGCAGAAAGTAAGCTAGCCAATAAGATTAGAAGTTACATATGAATGTGTACAGTATTCCAGTGTTTCGGATGGTTTAAACCACCCGGTCGAAACCACCGGTTTAAATCAATTTCAACCGGTTTAAACCATTAAATCACCCGGTTTTAACCTGTTTAAACCGGCTGAAATTGGTTTTAACCGGTTTTAACCCCGGTAAAATTGAAAAAAGCCGGTCAAAACGAAACACTGCAGTATTCAATTAACTCCCACGCTCACCTTCATAATAAAATTTTGTCAACTTTCCTTTATTGCATTTCACCAACTTTCTTCTCATGTTATTAGCCTTGTACTGAACTTGAACGACTTGAACAACCACTTTTAGGATTCTGCTTACTACTTGCAAACTGATTTTGTTGATCGACAGAGACCGTGTTTTTATCGTTGCTCCGTGAATTTGTTCCGTAAGCTACTTGGAAAGAGTTGGACAAAATCAATATGCAGTGTTCAAAATTTACCACACGCACAGGCTTCGTTTATTTATACCATCCACCTGGTGAAAATGGTAAATACGATGAAAAGGTGTTCCAACTGTGTGATTTAAGGGATGTCAAATCTATGTTGAAAATTAAATATAAATTAAATTACAGTTCCCGATTTACAAATTACCATTAAAGATCGATTAAATTTTTACCACCAGTTTTGTGAGGCGGATCTAGAAAATATTCAGGGGGGGTACCAATAGACGAAGAACCTCAATTTCGATTTTTTGTCGCATGGTTGACATTATAAGTGCGTAATTTGTCCTTTTATTTTTCCTTTTAATATTTCTTGCAGGGGGCGAACGTCCCCTTTCACCCCCCAGATCCGCCTCTCCCAGTTGTACCACAGGTGATAATAACCACTCGCAACATCTTATTCCTGTATTCTCAATCAGACGAAAAATTGTGGGGGAAATGGACCAAAATTATTTCAGTTAAAGGTTGTTGAAGGCACAGACTTCACTACTTCCAAAATTACAAAATTGGCGGCAGGCTTTAATATTCATTTTGGCCATTTTTGTCGACTGTAAGTCAAAATAAATGAACTGCCTACCTTTATTAACCTCCGCTTATGGGCATTTATACATTTTAACAAAAATAGCCACTCGCTGTAATATTCATTAAATTAAACAATCTACTTTAACGAACTAACATTGTAGGAAGTTGGGTGCCCATCTCTAGAGCTTCATTTCACGTATTTATTGCATGCGTCTAGACGGTAAACTACAATAGCACTACGGATGCAATTTTCTTCTGCTATCGCTGCACTGACTGAACCGGCAAATTGTTGCTTCATCTGGTAAATGGCTGACGAGCAAGCACAGAATTTTATTACGAAAGTGTCGCCGACAATCCACTGACTTGTGAGTTGCGAATGAAAGAAACAATAAAGAAGTTGTGGATGGAAGATCAGCAGCAGGCCATGCAGCACAGGCAAAACAACTAAACTTCGCTTTATTTGCGCTCGGCTTAAGAGTTATAGATGAGGACTGTGTGCTTGGGTTCCTCAAAACACATTGTGACACACAACAAACGTGACACAGACAAAAGATGAAATGGAATAAAACTTTTTCGGTTAGTTCTTTGTTTCCTCAAGAACTTCAAATTTGGTCCCTGCAAGCTTAAACGTAAAACTTCTTAGAGTAAGAAAAGATTTGTTTATTTAATTCTGGTGAAAAAGTTTGCATGATTGAATACAACAATTTTTTTTGAAAAAAAATCGCTTGCAAAAATGCGTTTGCAAATTTGTGAAAAGTGTTGAACTTGGATTTGATTCCAAAACATGACGAATAGATAAGACCTGCCAATCAAATAGCATCTTATCTTTGTCATGTCATAATTATTCCCCATAAAACCTCATTGATTTCCCCTCCCCCCAGTCGGTCTTTAATAAGAGACGTTCCATGTGGGTTGCGCCCGCAGTAATAACATCATGATGAATGTCGTCGTACACAAAAGGAATTGGCTCTTGGAGGAAATGGATTGAGAATTATATCTCGGTGTCAATTATTTTGAAAGTTGAGAAAAAATGACGTGACAATATTTTAAGAAAAACTGTGATTTGTCATAAGAAAAGGCCAATTTGAAAAATTAAAAAATTTCGTATAATTTCCCAAATCATCAAGATTCGGATTATATTGATCTCTTTAAGTTAGATAATTTACGTGTTGCAGATCTCGCAAAACCTAATTTCCCCACATTCATTATTATTATGAATGCAGATCCATAAAACAATCAGCATTAGCAGGCAATCTCCTTTCTCCATAATGCCAAATTACGCATCAATCTTCATCGTTTACATTTAATCCTTTCCCGTTTGGATTAATTTTCTCACATTTTCTTCTGACTCGGTTGCAATCTGTTCCTCCATAAACAGGGTGACTGTCGGGTCTATTTTGTGGTGTGGGATTATGTGCAATGAAAGGTCTATCAAATAATACGACAATATCCGCAAAGAGCATTTGCCTATTTTCCAGTAGCCTATTTTATTTCTTGTCTCCGGTCTCTCTGTGTTTACGTGTGCTCATGAATTTTCGACGCAGCAGATAAAATCTCTCGTTCCCCCTTATAAAGTGGAAAGTTGCTGATGAGCAAAATAACGAAGCAGAAGATGAAGAAGGGCAACTTGTTGTTATTTCTTTGTAGGAAGTTTGTGTGCATGGCCCTGTGTAAGTAAGTATAGAAATAGTACAGAATACAATGGAAAGAAACAAATCACATAAGGAATCGTTAAAGTGACTTGGACACAGGATGTCGTCGCAGTACAATGCAGCCGTTCCCTTCTTAGAGAGCTCAAGTTTTTATCGCGGAAGACTTGTCTCATCTCTTACTGCTGCCACTTACTTCTTGTATAATATAATACTACAATATAATATTATGGCCTGCCATTTCCAATGTTTACACACTGCGTCGTAGATAGCAGTCTCTTTTATTCCATTCTGTCCTATTGGCTAAAGATGAACTGTCGTCAATGCCTTGCCAGAATTGTGAAAGTGGTAGAATTCTTGGAGAAAGCTGGAGAAAGCAAGCGAGAGATACGATAGCAGTTTGTCTCTGTGCAACAAGCACTAAAGTATATTATGACCAAAGCG
Organism: Plutomurus gul; assembly: GCA_019776185.1. Lineage (NCBI taxonomy): Eukaryota > Metazoa > Arthropoda > Collembola > Entomobryomorpha > Tomoceridae > Plutomurus > Plutomurus gul. Next base: position 1,121 of record JABASC010001083.1, on the reverse strand, counting down.
ATATTCTAATATAATGCAACGTAGTGAACATTGAAAAAACGTGTAGTCACTCTTGTGTGCCATTATTTAATGTTGCAAGTTGTAGGATTTACTTAAATTCGTAGTCGCGTGTGTGTTATAGGCTCAAAAGTTATCACTGAACCGCTATGCAGTTCTTTGAACCATTAGGACAGCACAACTGCAATGCCAATGCTGTCCATATAGGGAAGAGTGGCTGAGTACAAATCCAAGACTACAAAGGATTTATGTTATACCTTAGAGGACAACATGCAATCTTCTCCACTTGCCCAAGAAGCTGTCAGTAACATACTACACTCGTTCCAGTGTTTCGCTTGCTTAAAATCACCCGCAATAAACCAAAGGGACGATCCATTAATGACATCTGCAATTTAGGGGGTTCTGAGTATTGCAGACAAGGGTATAGTTATATGTGACAGTGCGCCGCGGCCATTTTTTGAAGACAAAGGGGGGAAGGGTTCCAAAATTCCGCAAATTTTGCAGATCATTAATGCTTTAATGTCCCAAAGGCATTTAAGTAAACCAAGAAATGTATTTTAGGCGGAACCACTGGGCATTTAGTGCAAGTAATGTTTGCAATGCTTTTCAGAATAGAGTGCGAATAGTTTAAACTCTCTAATATCTATTTAAATGGAAAACCAAAGTTAACTAGGGGTTATCATGGGGCAAGTCCTCCAGCTTCAAATACTCTGCAAACATTTTTTGTATTAAGTATCCTTGACGGTATTTGATGCATTTCCTGTGGAGTGGGTGGTAAAATTGGCAGAAACGGATACCTGCTTGTTTGTACTTTGAAATTTAAAAAAAAATCCTGTCCCCAGTCAAACTTAATAATTGTGGCTTCTTATTGGGGACAACCAGATTTTGACGGTTCATTAGGATGGAATGGCACGCAGTCGAATATTTAACGCTGAAAGTCACAGCGCTTTTTTTACTTTGTGGCATAAATAGCGGTATTCGGTGAACACGTCCAAAACAAAACTGTACAATGACAAATTTTATCATGTACAATTCAAAAGAGATCATGTACAATGCAAAGGAGATCATGTTCAATGCAAATTTTATCATGTACAATGCAAAAGAGATCATGTACAATGCAAAGG
>JABASC010001082.1:0-27494 GCA_019776185.1 Plutomurus gul | reverse complement strand
GAGGTGGGAAAAAAGGTAAAAATGTTATTTTGCAAAAGGTTAGTATTCACGTACACTCATTTAAGTTTATACATCATTTTATTCAGTTCACAACAATTAAATACGTACAAAGGTATAAATATTTTCTTTTTAAGCTTATATAATTTCACAACACTTTAAAATATAAAATTATAAGTATTGAATGAATGAATTCGAGAACGACCAAAGATTTTGGGATCTCTTTAACTTTTGGTATTATACATTGACTATAAGCACTTTCCCCAATATGTTCTTCCACTTTTTTCCCTTTTCCCCATTTTTCCCAGGTGGGTGGTAAAAATAGAGCCTGGGTGGTAAATAACTAACACTGATTTTCAATGCATTTTAAAATAGAATGTATGTACTTCTTTTCAACACAAGTTGTGTATTTTGAATATTATTTGCAAGATATTTTGAGTATTTGATTTTCAAAAAAATTAATGCAAAGTTTTTCTTATTACAGATAAGTTGTTGAGCTTTTTAAATTATTTTTTATTTCTGGCTCTGTAATTTTGTGGTTTGGGGTTTGTCCATCCCTGTCATTCCTTAACCAGTGGGTTTTGTGCATTCAAACCCGCCCCACGTATAATAAAAGATGTGGAGATGAGTTACGTTATTAAGTTCCGTTAACCCCTAGATCCGCCTTATAGTAATTGGGACAAAAAATTAAAAATTTAAACAATTTTTCCTTACTTCTACGAGCGGGAATTTATCCTCTTCATTTTGCTGAATAGATGACAATGTGGAATTAGTGTTTTTGTTCCAGCCACCTTCTCGTGTAATTATAAATACCAGAGGGCTATACAACTTTCCAAATAAAACATCTCTTTTGAATCCATTTCTGACCTTTTGCTCATCAAAAGCCTTTTCTGACACTGTAACATAAATATTTGAATATTCTGTCATATTTGGTCCGTACACTCTCAGAATTGTGGAAATAAAATCGAAATCATCCGATACGACGAATACGGATGTGCAATATTGCCACTTTGAACTTCTGCGCTGGCTTTGCAAAGTCCTTTCGGAAGTGGATAAAATTACTGATGAACTTGGAACTTGCACTGCTAGGAAGCTGTTCACGATTGGGTAATATTCATTTTCAATATTCGCAACTCGTAGAGTTCTCAACAAAATTTCCACTACACTTTCACTGTGTTCACCTTCTGCTTCAATATTTATCGAACATGTCATCTCTTCGTTGTAGCCAGATAAAGTTTTTCCAAAAAATGGAACAGATTGATAAAAATCTACAGAATTCACAATTATCGCTACAAAAAGTGTGATTTTTGTAATATAGATCATTTTTAAAGTTCTCTTCTTCCGCTGGTAAGATTGTACCGAAGCAGAGACACTTCAACTGTCAACATAATAATGTTCATATTAATCAGATCAAAGTAGGTAAAAAAGGCACACTGAGAAATCTCTTGGACAGAACAGCCACAACGGTTCTTTCACCTAATGTAATGGTATTTCCAGGAGAAGCGTTTCAGATTGCAAATCCGTACTTGTCCACTCTAATAAATGGAATATTCAAAAAAAACATTCTAATGATACACACAAATTGTACTACAATCTCAATTTATTCTCTAGGCTATTCTAGCAATCAAATTTACGTACTGTCGCATTGTCCAACAATCACGTACATTCACAATAATAAGCAGCACTTCAAATTGCTCCACCAATCAGAGTGCATCTAAGTACTATCCTAATATCCTACCATTACAATAATTTCTGTAATTTCTACCTTTTGCCCATCTGACTGGTAAATTCAAATTGGGCAATGAATGTAATATATGTATTTATTATTATATTGCATTATAAACATTTTTCCTTCAATAATGTGCGTCGTTGGACACTGTTTAGTGTACTGGCAGGATTTTATCGGTCGTTAGTAAGGTAATAATGTTTGTGTTCACGTTTCTTCAGTTGTTAGCGTTGCTAGCTCGTTTGTTGAATAGGTATAATATTTTGGATAAATTGGAAAGCGGACAGAATTGCTTCACATTCAATAATCTATTTGTTTAGGGAATCGATTTCTGCTATAAACTATGGCTGCTTCTACACCTTGAAGTTCAAGTCCACGCTTATGTACCTTCTACCAAAAAATGTGACCGATAAGGTGCTGGAAGGTGGAATACAACACAAAGTACAATGCAAACTTTAGGGGAATTTGTTCATATGGAATAAATAGTGCAGTATATTGAATTCGAATATAGCTACCTAAAGGAAATTCTTCTTATGCCAAATGGACTACAACTACTGATATAATTTGTATTTTACGTCTTTTTTACGCTTGGCTTATTGTTAGTTCCTTAATTTCTTCTAGCGATCTGCATGATGACCTTAAGATGCCTGGTAGTAACTGCCACTGCCATTTATTAATATTTTTATGGTATAGAATTTCTTTAAATAATAATTTAATTTGTAAAATTTTATCAATTTTGGCCATTCAATTTGATGCATAGCAATAATTTAATTTGCTCTTATGACACCTTTATTTGTATACTTTTGTACAAATTACATTGACTAAATCAGAATCTGTCTAAGTACACTTATTGTTAGTTAAGTATCACTAATCAAATCACTCACTTATTACGTGCACCTAGACTCATCGAGCAGAATATCGAACCGAGCAGAGTTGTTGCTTGGCAAGTTTCGAGCCCAATAACCACTGCCGAGTAGATTGAAGCACTGTCTCGCCGTTTTGACATGAACACATTATTAGTAGTCCTTTATTGTATTATATAATGGTGAAGGAACTTGTCAATTCGAACAAAGGAATAGATAGAAACGGTCAACATTGGAAACAACTGTTAAGCACAATGAACATAATGTATGTATGTATGTATATTAGATACATACATCCAAAGCAACCAACGGATATTGAACAATTCACATTTAAGTAAGTAAGAAAGATTTTTGGGTTTTAATGTATATAGATGTGTCATAACATGTAACATCGGCCTAAATAATGAGGTAATGAAGTGCGCAGGAAATGCGTTTTCAAGAGGCGCAACATAAAATCTTAAAATCTGGTGTTCTATGCAAGTATTCTGATTTCCAATCACTATCCTATTAGAATGACCCAATCTAAATCCCTTTAATATTAAGATTAAATACAATGATATTTATGAGTCAGCAGCCGTGCACACTTTGCCAGGAATTACTAATCAGTACCCATTATTTATTCGTTTTCCAATTAACATTAAATATCAAGTATGGAGATTCGGTCTAGTATCGATCCTTAAAATTCTCTTGAAGGCCCGCCGGAACTCTTGATTGTACACTGTGTATATGATAGGATTTAAAGCAGAGTTCACATATGCCAGCCACATGGCAAAACGGTAGAAATGAATGTTCACAAATTCCTGGCCACCGAATCCATAAACCAATATCGTGAGCCCAAAAGGTGTCCAACATACTGCAAAGGCTCCAATTATAATTCCCAGAGTCTGAACCGCTTTTTTCTCCTTTGCCAGAGAAACTGCCAATTTACTATCCATTAATCGTCGTACTTGTGTCGAGTATTTATTCACATCTGGACCATTGCTGAGCCCTGACGCTGCTGTTGGTAATGCACATGTAAGCTTGCAGAGCTCCTTCCGCCTCTGCTTAATTTTACGGAAGATTTTCCCATAGACGATAAGCGTGACGGAACCGGGTAAGTAGAACACACCGAAAATTGCAAAAGAAACGTAGTCCCAATTGTAGGGTAATCTGCACTCGGTGTCCGGTAAACCGGCCCAATCGTTCCAACCGAGAACCGGTAATATAGCAATGCATAATGCAACCACCCAAAGGCAAACGCAGATGAAGAAGGCCTTTCCGTCCGTTCTTTGAGAAATGTAGGAAATTCCCTCGTTGATGCTTCGGTAGCGGTCGACGGCAATGGCCATAATGTGTAACATGGACGTGGAGCACAGCGTGATTCCGGCAGTGATCCAAATGCGACAAAGAACTTTTCCGTAGAGCCAATGTTGGTAGGCGCCCCCGATGGCCGTCTCGCCCATGTTGAACGGAATAACGAACAGGCCCACGGTCAAGTCCGCAAGGGCCAGCGACAGGATGAAAATATTTGAGGGTGTGCGTAGATTGCGCTCAGTCAACACGGCAACAATCACCAATAAATTCCCAAATACTACCACCAACATTATTAGGGCCAACACTGGAATTATTTTTATCGCGTCCACCAACGATAAACCGATCTCTGGGTTATTGGTGACAGGAAATATTCTATTTGCTAGTGTCTGATTTTCGATCTTGCCAACAGGAGAAATTGTATAATTAACACCTTCCTTTTCATTTTTTGGTGTGGGATGGCTGCTTTTATTTTCACAAGCAACTACATTCAGTGTGTATCCAATTAGGATGAAAATGGCAAAACATTTTTCCATGATTTATTCCTAAAATGAGTCTATTCACTGCAGCGTACGATTATTCAATGTTCTATGTTCTTTTCTATGTTCAATTCTAGAAATAACTTGTTCTTAGTAGCAGGCTCTATTAATTCGGCGAAAGTAAACACTAAATGTCCTAAAATGCAATTTTGTTATACGGATGCGTGCAGTGTTTGTGGAGCAGACGTTGGTAGAAATTGATTTGTCATGAAACCAACGAAACCGTCAACCGGAGGAAATTCGTATTACATGGATTGCGTAGAGAGGTTACTCTAAATTTACATTTTATTAAACCCATTTAACTTAATTATCAGGATAATGTACTAAGTAGTAGTGGTAGCTATCAGCAAATGGAGGAAGTTGGTAGACTGGAATTTATCTTGAAATGGGAATACGCTCTGACAAAAAGAACGAATTCACTGAAGAGTTGATGGGTTACCGCAATGATTTAGAACGGAAGAGCAATTTTAATAAAAATGATGTCGTACAATGCACTTGGATTTAGGAAACCTACGTGTTATTATTAATGTTCCAAAACTTACCGAAACGAGCTGCTGATTATCCGTTGTATGTACATAGCATATCGGTCGATGTAGCATTTTAAAAGATATCGATTTTTTCTACCCAGAAACAAATTCTCAATTAATTATTTCACCATATTGTACACACGATAATAAAGTAGTACTTAGGTACTCCAAATTGCAATTTTGTATATTGAATTAGATATTTTTCAGCAAAGCGATAAGCGAATTACCGCAAAACTACGCATTATTTCCGTCAATAGTTATTACAGTTTGTAAGAAGTATACAGATATATGCTAGATACTCCAATCTATTACGTATATTCTACACACTAACAAGTAAGTAAGTCCTATGGTGACTGACGCAACTCAAGCAGAAAAAGTAGTAAAAATAGCATTGGGCTTTGGACGTCCAAATTTCATTTTAGACTGCAGACTGCTTTTAGAAATTCAGCATCTCTATTGGTTGTACGAAATACATAAACGAGGTACCCTCAATGTAGGTGTTTAGAGGATTCAGGGTAATTAGAGAAGTATCTACTGCAGTTATCATCGTTAACTTGCGCTACATAGTACATCATGTATTCATGTACATGTTTAGTACCATCATTAAATCTTACAGCGATATGTCTTGCGTCAATCCTGAGCAAGTCCTATCTCCAAACAATTTTCATTCCGAAAAGTTTAGTCCCCTGTACAAAATGAGAATACCGCAGAAAAATGGGCAAAAGAGTCTTGATAGCTTGTATTTTGTACAATCCATAATTAATTAAATGTATGTATCGGGTGAAATGTGCTCTAATGCGTGCTGAAGTGTCTCTCAGAGATGTCAGGGTTTGTAGAAAATTTCTTCCTCTTCAAAAGAAGATACATAAATTTTAAATCGGTCTTATAGTTATAGAGCAATTCAATGTCAAAATTGTAAAGTTTTATACGGAACACCCGATACATCTAATATTACTTGCATATCAAATTGTCAATGATGACCTTAATTAAAGGAGAATTAAATTCTCTGCAAAATGATATTGTGCAGAATGTTCAATTTGTATATTCAATACGACTCTCTGAAGGGTATTTCCTGTATCTACTGCAATAAATAAAGTTTTGCTTGGTCAGTTCCGTAAGTACCTGGATTGAATGATGACTGATTCAAAATGTTAACAAAATAGATTTACAAACTTCGTTCTATCCACAATATTTAAACTCGTGAAGTAGTTGACACAATTGATAATATAAAAATACGTACTTGAAAAGCAACCTCGAAAAACAAATCTCATTCATTCTATTTGGCCGAAAAGCAGAGAAAGCCCACTAAATCTCAGTATTCCCTACAAAAACTCCATTGTTAGAAAAAGTATTTAAGCGATGAATTGCATCCGCAAATGTTAAATAAAAATTTCTTTTGCAACTTTCAAACTATAATAAGTTAAAAATAAACTGAAATTTAATGTTTTTACTAAACACGGTGTAATTCTTAATTAATTGTGTTTCTTTTGTCAGGATATTTTAGAAAATGGAGAAGAAATTAGTTTGTACTTACATTGTGTTGGTGCTGTTCACAAGCTTTGCCCAGCTTGCCATCTGTACTCCGAAGAATATTTTTGAAGCTTGCCTTAAAGATAGCGACTGTAATCAAACGGAAAATCTAATGTTATCATGCGTCAACGGAACATGCAATTGCGACACAAGGACGCAGGCGTACTCCGTCGTTAGGAGGTTTAATGAAAAAAACTCGAGTTTCGAGGGACCCGAAGAAAAGACCTGTGCCCCTTTAGTAGGACAATTCTGTCCAGACAGATTTTGCGTCGTCGGAGCCTCATGCTTGAGGCAATGGGCGAGCCAGTCCACCGAAAGAACTTGTCAATGTACCGATGGTTTTGCGCCGAACAGAAACAGAACGAATTGCAGAAAAAGAGGTCATAGCAGAAGCTGTACCGACAAAGGCGATTGTGCGCACAATTTAGTCTGTCTCGATAAAACGTGTCAGTGCCCGGTGCCCAATCAGCAAACGTATTCACAAGAACAGCAAGCTTGTATTTCCAGTGCTGGGTCACACTGCAACAACGACTCCACAGTTTGCGTACCCAATGCTTTCTGCAAGCCAATCACGAAGGACTCCAGAAATGGCCATTGCGAATGTGAGGAAGGATCGGTCGAGAATAGAGATGGAAAATGCATCGGTGGAATAGGCAAAAAGTGTTCCTATTCGCCTGAATGTGACCAAAGTATCCCATTGGTATGCGTGGACAATGTGTGCTCCTGCAAGAATCAGATACAAAGATTCTCACCAGAAAGGAAGAAATGTTTGAGCTTGGTGGGGGCTCTCTGCGATAATCATGGTATCTCTAATTGTGTGGAAAATGCTGAGTGCAAGACGCAAGCAAATCGCAATGATTTACCCCCCAGATGCAGATGTAGAGCTGGATATGTTGAAAATTCGCTGGATTACACGTGCCTACCCGGCCCCAACACAACAATCACCACACCACCATTTTATTCCACAACCAGCAGATTTACAAACCCGTCAGTCACTACTACGACCAGACCGGCAACCGTACAAACTACGACGCCATCCACTATTCCCACCACCAGCGGAGCACCAGATGTACAGACCACCACTACAATCATGCCATAAAAGAAAAATTCGGGAAGAACACCAAATTCATTCGGTTTATATGTGAAACATATACAAATAATAAGAATTTGAATGTCACTATGTGATTATATGTAAAATAAATTCTATCTTCTCATTTCAGTAAACATTTTATTAATTGCAATCCATCTATATATTCTAATTATGAGATATACAAACGGATACTTTGGAGATAAATTTCGTAATCGCGGTAAAATTTGGCAAATTTCATGTCCAATTAATTTTAATGCTTGACAATTCATAAGAAGTGTTATTAGTGCTAAAATGTTAGGGAGAGCAATCGACCAATTGTTGAAAGTTGCATTGGTTTATGGCCGGATCGAAATAAAGTCCGGGGGCACAGTTCAAAAGGAGTTGACCTCCACAGGCGCATGCAATATAATAATCACAAGAACCCGGAAGTGGTAAGAAACTGATTTCACCGGGTACGCAATCACCACCACCTGGTGGTCGGGTGGTGGTGGGTCCAGTGCCGGGAGCCGTTGTTGTCGTAGGTGCTGGTGGAACTGTGGATGACGTCGTGGTTGGTGGTTCGGTTACCGACTGGCAGTCATCACTAAACAATTAATTCATTTATATGCCTTTTGCATAATAACATTACAAATGTCACGCAATAAATATTATTTACCATGTAATTACACGTTCCATCATCTTGTAAATAGCAATCATTTGTGCACCCTCCTTTGTGACTTAAATTAAAAATAACAATCAAAATCACACAATTATTTCTGTAATGTACAAAATCTTAAATTGTTCAACTTACGAAAGTTTGCGTTCAGGTATCCCCACCAATCAAAACAGGCATTAGGATTTGTCATACCGAGTGCAACCGCTTGGGGGAATATTACAATTATATTATTCAGCTCTGCAGCAGGCAGATATCCTGTCTTGGTAGCATAAAAGTCACCAACTCCTGCATTCGATCTATAAAATGTAATTTGATCACAGCGAACACAAACTATTCAAGAAAATTGTAGAAAGTAGATTTGTGAATTAATTTTAAACCTCGATTGGACGCAACCATGAAATGCTATGTGAAAGCGGCAAGGTGTCCGTTTATCGCGGCAGCCGGTTGGAATGTATGCAAAACCTATTGTGTCCAAGCTGATGTCACTTGGCGCCCCTTGAATGAAGTCGGACTGGTCAAACTGTACAAAGTCACCGGGAGGAGTGGATCCGTTGTCCGGTTCAATCAGATTTCCGCCATACAAATAGTTGAACATTTGGAAAGCTCCTTTGTAATTACAATTGTTGATGTATTGTGTGGCGGCCGACGATTGAGCGCATGGGGCACCGTAGAAATCCGTTGGCTGTATCATTTTAAATAGGACGTGTTAGTTGTTTCGCAAAATGTTATTTTTAATTTTAGCGTTTGTTTTATTGCAGACACAGTGTTCATCTACCCATTGGCAAAACGGCCTTACGGCAAAAGGGGTAATTGAAATTTGAGGTGGGCAAAAGAGGCAGTAGTGTATTAACATGTGTGACTAAAGCCAGCCCCATTCTAATTTTGCGAAAAATTTGAAAAAGCGGCCATGTTGTTACCGTTTTGCCCAGGTGAGCGAGCAATTAGCCAAAGGGTGCGCAAAATTGAACACTGATTGTAGAAACAATTCGTTCGTTGAAATAAAAGAGTTAATTACGAAACCGTGATTGGCATCCATTCCGAAATTTGTGGAAACTGTAGCTCCAAAATGCTCATACAGATTCTTGACTTTCACTCCGTTTCCTACACAAGAAGTTAGTTAAATCAAATCGTGCAACGAACAATTTTCTGTAAATTTTTAAATCTGTTTCCTCTTATTCTAACTAATTGTGTGTCTACCGGGATGCACGGTGACATCTTTCGTTCCATGAAATATGTAGGCTCTATGATTTTGTAGGTTAGCCAATGGGTCAATTCTGTTTGAGGACCCTAATGTGTTCGTGTGTGTAATCAGGCTGTTCATATCAGCAAAGTAGTCTGGAATGGTCATGCATTGCATGGCGTCAGCAATCCCACCCTTGCCACACGTGTAAGGCACTAGCAAACAAATCAGTCAAGTAGTATTTAATTGTTCCTTATAATTCCCTTAAAAATTTAATGAAAAAACTTTTCAACTGAATGAAAATTACACATTCCTTTTAGATTTAAATTAAGTTTAAAAAATCATGTCATACATCCAGCAAAAACTCCAGCCCCGGAAACATTGTTAGAGAAGGCGACGTGAAATTGCATGGCCATAGCTCCTCCTGCCGAAAGTCCCGACACAGTAATACTGTTAGGGTCTACATTATAACTGCCTGTAACAATGAATGATAACACATTACTTTCAGTACCTGTGAAAGACTCGTTTTATTCTATGTATAGAAGTATAGATAGAAAAAATACCCAATTGAACTGCCCCACAGAGGACTGAAAAAGAGCAAAAAATCGGGAGAATTTTTTCAAGGAAAAACATTTTAATTACAAGAAATCACAGTGTCACCAGCCCAATGTCACAATGACAGCGGCTTGGAGTTAATGCTTGTTATACCAAAATATTGCCAATCACGCAAACAGGGTTCACATATGATTTTCCCACCCCACTGGAAATCCACGGCCAAAACTGAAAATAGTGTCCGAATGTCATTGTTACTTTGAATTTGGCATTTGTTTAAAACATACACAGGAAAAATTAAGATTGCAACTACGACATCAACAGAGGGCGGATATGCGTGCTCTTAAAAACACTAAAATACTAATTTGTATGCGTGGCTTACAATACTTAAATTACGCACTTAAAATATGCACCAAAAATTGGCCAAAATATTCACATAGATGTGCATCAAAAGTAATTTTTCAGAGGTTTAGAGTGGAAGAATTTTTTTCTAAAAAGCCTAAATTTAAAAAAACAAGTGATACGATGAAATATGCTCTAAAGCCCACATAATGCACTACAACAACAAAATCTATGCAAAAACAGGTAAAATATGGTAAAATATGCACGAATATGCTCTAAAAGTGGAAGTATGCACGTGAATGTCTATGCTATAAATAAAAATGCAAAAATATGCACTAAATAAATCAAAATGTAAGCTCTAATAGTCATGAAACGTATAGAAATGAAGTCATAGATGAGTACGACGAAGGCAAAAGAATATACTTTTGCCTGCATATCCGCTCTCTGGATATCATTTCCCTGTTTACCTCAATTTTCCTCTTTCCCACTGGAATTATTGTCCATGGATGTAAACCTCGAACACCACACCCATTGACTGTGGAGCATGTGTGTTGATCATGTACAGCGACAACAGATAAGATAAAAGATCAATTAAAAAGTTACAAGTTCAATCCATCATTACAAATACTAATTACAGCAATATTATCATCATTTCATTTTTTCAAATTCTGTGCTTTGAGTGGCAAATAACATGACAAAGAATTTGTATGTATCATGCCATGTCCAATTTAGTCAAGCACACCTACATACTGTATTATATTGATTGGAGGAGGAAATGGTTAATCAATGAATACAATAACACATGGCTGAAAAACGTGATCAATGAAACTTAGTTTTCAATTACTAGTACACAAGTAGGTGATTATAGATTATATGTATATAATTATACTACACCTTACTTATATTGCAAACAATTTTTAACCTGAAAAATATTGAAAATAAATAAGCCATTCCTTCAGTGTTCAATAATTTTCACTATTGCTGGGTAACAAAGTATGCATAATTACGCATTTTTCACATTCCCCAAGAATCCCAACCTTAAATCACGATTTAGATATACAACAATTTATAATATTAGTCTACCAGACACCAGACCACAAAATTTTATTTTGCCGCAGTGTCAGTTTTGTGAAGCCCACTCAGTCGTACCATTGGCAACTGACAGCGTTCTACTGATACCCCGGGGGTGTCTGCAAAATGTCATTTGCCTTTTGTTATGAGTTATACAAAAATGATGACGAAGGGGGCAGATGAAGGTTGAAAAGTAGATTTTTAAAGTATGACTCCCAACAATCAAGGAAGGTAAATTTAACGCAAGCGTTTGGTGGGCATTTTAATGCCCAAAACACAAACCATCAATTGGAACAGAGTGCACTTTAATTGAGTAGCACTACTGTTGGTTCTCAAACTACAATTTGAAATAGCTTTGGGATCATAACCGAAAATAACTTTTTGAGACTTGGAATGAAAGGGGAAGCTAATTGATCATGTCAGCGATTATCTATACACACTTCAAATTTGACTGACAGTGCCAATCTGTGCAATACACAACCAACATTACATTCAGATTTCAAGTACATACAGACATGTACACAATAAAGTGCAAATATATAAAGAGACTCGTAATCAAAACAAATTATTAGTTGAGCAGGATTATTTTTAACTTCCCTTTTCTTGAATCACCGAATTTCTCAAAATGAAGATATTACTAATTTTAAGTAGTTTTCTTTTAGGTTTAGCTTTTAATAACGTATTTGCAGCAGAGGTAAAGAAATCTATAACGACCTCAAGTTTTGGTAAGGTTTACGCTCCAGGAGATCTTGTTTTCGAAGAAGAGTTTAACACATTCGATACCGATATTTGGGATTATGAAGCCAATATGAATGGCGGGGGTGTAAGTTTTTATTTTAAATCTAAATTCACATTTTTCAATTTTATAAAAATTGTAATTTTACTTAATTTAATTACAGAACAACGAGTTTCAAATTTATGATCGACTTCCTGCAAACGTTTACGCGAAGGATGGAAGCTTGCACATTAAACCAAGTTTGACTTTAGATGTTTTAGAAGGAAATTTTGAAACTCTATACAATGGTTATCATTATGTGCAATGGTACGTGAGATATTCACTCCTCATTGTTAGAATCTAATTCAATACGAATAAATTCTTTCATGGTGTATGTGTTGTATGTATAGCTGTACTGATCCCCCCAGAGGAGGAGCTTGTGATAGGCAAGCCGGCTACCCAAATATCTTACAGCCAGCACATTCTGGCCGTGTTAGAACTAAAGGACGATTCTCATTCCGTTATGGAAAAGTTGAAGTACGTGCCAAGGTACCCCGAGGAGATTGGATGTGGCCAGGTAGGCGAAAACATTAATTTCAACCAATATTGAGATATTTATCATTAAAATGTATTAAAACAAAATTGTGGTGTTTTTCAGCAATTTGGATGATGCCTGAGGAATCTGTGTATGGAGGTTGGCCGACGAGCGGAGAAATTGATATCATGGAATCTAGAGGAAACCGGCAATTATTCAATCCTCAAGGTGTAAATATTGGCACGGAGCAAGTCGGTTCAACTCTTCATTATGGTGTAAGCCTAATACATTTAATGAAATGCTTAATTATGTGTGGTAATAGTTTCATGAATATGTATAATTGTAGAAACTTGCTTATGTATGACTGAATAGACTTTTAAAATATTCTTACAGCCTTTCTGGCCCCACAATGGTTACTGGGCAGCCCACAATACAACAAATTCGCCATTTAATGAGGGATACGACAGGGATTTCCATCTTTACGAAATGGAGTGGACTGAGAGTAAACACTAATTTTTAATTCTAATCATAAAATTAAATGTATAAATTCTGAAACTCTATTTATTTTTACTTTATCTTTCAGACGGTTTCGCCTTTAGTGTGGATGGACGACCGGTCACCAATGTTAACCCTCCTGCGGGTGGATTTTTCGAATTGGGCGCATTTGACCCATCAATTCCGAATCCATGGACAGCGGGCCGTAACCCCAGAATGGCTCCTTTTGATGAGAACGTATGTTTACGTGACGATTCGACAAACAAGCATTTAATATAGAAACTCTTTGGGAATGTGGAATTTTATGATCAATTCAAAATAAAGAGACATGTTTTTTGTTTTTCGTAGTTCCACTTCATTCTAAATGTTGCTGTTGGAGGAAATTTCTTCCCTAGTGATTCAACTCCTCCTCGGCCATGGGGAACTGCTCAGGTAACAATATCAAATAGTAGTTGGCTCAACATCATTCGCAATTTGAGATCTTTTCAATATTCTATCGGATTTTTTTTAAATATTCTAATTTCAATTTTTAAAAAACAGACCTACTTGTCCTTCTGGGAAGTAAGAGACAATTGGTTACCAACGTGGGAGGGCGATGATGGTGCAATGCAAGTTGATCACATCAAAGTTTGGGCAGTTTAGGTGACAACTATACACTCACTGAACTTCAATAACCTATTATGCTGATGCAATATATATTTTACATTAAAATAATATGTATATATAATACTTCGATGCAAAATAAACCCACCTGTTAAAATTACTTTTTCTTCATTGTGGTAATACAATAATTGCTGGCTAAAATGAGAAGGAATGTTAGTTGCATTTTAATGGTTTATAACAAAAGGTAATGACCTTCTAGATCAGTATTTCATGAATTGATTAAACTGATTAATATTGATGGTTCAGTTTACTTGCAATGTAATTAACATGGGACTGAGTAGGAAATCAATCATATTGTTGGTCCTCAGGGAAATTTATTATGTTATTATGACTGGTAGATTGGTAAAGTATGCAGGAGACAAATTATTCGTTGGAATTTGGAATAGTCAAACCGTCGCATCATGAATAAACCATAAAAGGGGGAGCTCATTTCATCAGTTTATAAATTTAATAACTTTGTATATATTGGAATGAAAAATGTTTGAAGTCCTTTTGTATTACAAAATGCTGGGTGAAAGATGTTAAATTTCCCACTTTTTCGTACGAGCAGTGGAAATATTAGTAATCGTATTATTCTGAATAGACGGTTAAATAAAGCTCAATTACACAGGCTTCTACTTTAGGGGTTTACATTTCTATTCGAGTACATCCCCAAAATCCCCACTTGAATAACATATCGACCAGAATTCCTTTAACAGCGGTTTTCATGGTCTGGGCCCAAGACTCTTTGATAAACATCTTGTAGAGTGACGCGTTTTGCAAAATGTAATTGTGTAACGGTTTTATAAATATTAAAGTCAAATTACATAAAACTGGAATAACTTGTGCAATATTTAAATACATCTAAATTAGCAATTCTTTTACAATGATAATCATCGAACTCGTAAGAAAATATGACAAACTCGTCTGTCCGGCTCCATTTGTGCATTTAAGTCGTTGTGACATTACCTCTAAAAGTTGTGACGTCTGATTTCTACGATTGCACTTCGCGATGGTTTTGTTGATGCAATTTTTAACGATACCATAATTTCTAAAATGATTTTTTTAAATTAATTAATATAAATCTAATGAGAGTAATTAAGCATAAATATAATTTGTATACAATAATTAGAATACCTGCACATATCATCCTCCTGTTCGGCATTTCTATTCAAGTTTCCGTTCTTCATATCATCTCTTTCTTGAATGCATTTCCAAATCATCGGTTCATTGTCACTTGTGGTACATACAAGTTTTTGAAGCGGATCCATGTCACTCACGTACTCACCTTATAAAACAATCAAGAAAAAAATTAGAATATGAATTCACAAACAATCCTCCAGATCGAATGATATCGTTTCAAGTTTTTAAATAAAACATAATAATTACACAATTTAGTTTCAAGTCACTATATTATTGTATAATACAAATACTGTAATATACTGTTTATACAAATTTGTACGCACTAATAAATTTTTCCCGGTCCGCGCAGAAATACTTATTATATTCTTGAATGAACTTCCAGTTAATATCTTTGTAGGATGATGATTTTCGGATATGTTTGCTTTCCAAACACTGGTTCACCCAGCTCAACAGTCCGGACTTGACGCATCTTTCCCAAAACACCTTATTTTCACAAAGTTCTGCCACAGCAGCATCACTAGATAATTTTCTGAAAAGTGGTTTGGAGAACCTTAGAAAGCAGGAATTCTAAAAACGAAAAAAATAATGAGTGATTTTTTACACCCAAGGATTGCAGGATTATTGGACGCCATGTTTGGTCCTTAAACCCCAACCCATTGTGTTCGCACCATAATGAAGTGTCGCAACTTTTAGGCACTCTAATGTACAATACAAACGCATGTTGGATTTTAGCCCGGCCTTTTTTGCTGCCCGCCCACCTTTGCAAAAGGGGCATCATGGTAACAAATGGCGGCTACATTTGTACGCTGCTTTACTCTGACCCAAATGACGGATTTCTCAATTTCCCGCAAAATTATAACACGGAGTTTACTATATGTAGCCATTAATCATACAAATGTTAATGCACTTTTGCCCATTTTACCCATCGGACAGCTAATTATCTTTGCCCCTTTTGCCAATGTCCAGTGGGTAGCTGAACACTAAATACAATCCATACCACCCAAAAAAAGTTACTGCCAAGCCTGTAATTTCACATTTAAATTCAAGGTCAACTATATATTTACCTCGAAATCGGCTGAAGTTTCATTTTCTGGAAAAGAATCTGCTCGAGGAGGTAATGTGTCCAAATCGCAAATCCTTATAGCATCCAAGAAAGCCCCTGGCACAAATAAACCAACTTTAGGGGAGAGAATGGCGTTATAAAAAATATTTGCGATTGAAAATTTCTCATTAGTTTCTATATCCGAGTTATCTGCTCCACCGAAATGAATTATATTGAGCAGTATATATAAATATATTATTTGTTTCATGTTGAATCTATAATAATAATAATAATATGAATTAGCACGTTACTACAATCAACTACTTCATAAGTTATCCGAAAATGATAGAAACTTAATTACCAAGTGTTTCTGAAGGCAATGCGATTTATCAACAAAACCACGTTTCCCGTCGAATGGATGATATAAAATGTTATAGTTCTATGTGGTAAAAGTGTGGTCGATCATTCGTAAACAAGACAAGAAATTTTACTAGAATTCTTATCAGCAAGACAGTGAATATTGAAAGGTGGATATTTCCTATAACTTTCAGTCAGTCACTCAGCCTAATGCTGATAAGAATAGCACTGACAGAGCACATAATATGTGCTGGCAGAATGTAGGACGATGGCAATACCCGCACGGTTCCGGTAGTGGTAATATACGTACTCTACTCGTAACGTGTTATGTAATACGCCCATCATATCATTGCGTCTTATTCTATTATGCATAGATGCAGAACACTGCGGTAACGTATAAACTCACGGTATCCTATAATGACATTCAGACACGAATGACTGCCATAGATACATATTTTAAGTAATGTACAATGCAAGTAGTTGCGTAACTACAATTTCAGGGCTCGTGGGTGAAATTTGTTTGGGGTCCCCGCAATGACAGCAATTTTTTCCGACGGCTGAAAATTATCTGTGAAAATACATTAAAATACCTAGGAAAATAAATGCTGATTCCAAACACATTTTTTTAAATTTTTAGTCAAAATCCTTTAACTTTTCTTAACCCCTCTGAGGCCTGAGGATTACTGAAACCCTCACAGCCATTTGTTGTATATGGATGATTAGAAATTACAAGGACATCAAAACTCCATTAACCTTTAAATTTTTAATGAAATTTGAGGAATTTTTAGATTGCATGCATACATAGAGAGGGACATTACCAGTCCTAGGATGTGTATGTGCTAAAAACTGCAAAAGATGTATACACATTTTGCATTATGCACATGTGGACATAATGTGCTTAGTAGGGTTAAATATCTTGACATGAATATTTAATAAAAACTTGTGTAGGCTTATAAATGAAATATGCGCTAAAAGACAAAAATATGTGCTAAAAAGGTTTTTATGTACTTGGACTTTTCAAGATTCTCAGAGAATCATTCCCCAAAACATGGTGTTTGAAGATTTTTACAGGAATTCTCAATTTCGCAGTAGACCCCTGGTAAATACATCGTGCGGACCCACGCACTGGGGTGCTGTAGTTGAGCATGGACTGGAGTCATGGACCGGTGCGCGAACACGTTCGTTTTCTTTCTACTAACTAAATATAAATGAATAATTGTCCAAAGTATTACCTATGTGACGTTATCAACACCAGAGTTCTCCTGCTGCACAGATATTGTCTAAAAAATTTAATTAGGTCTCACATCTAAAATAATCTTGCCATAAGATCAGATTACTTATATTATGTTTATAATCATAGATTCATTCAAGCGCAAGGTATGTTTCCTTCAATTTCGTAATTTGGGAGCTTCGGGACAGTAAATTATTATGGTTTTGACACTTTTGTAAAACAGAAACTTTTGGGTGCATTCAGACAGAAAATATTTCCATACAGTTGGAGGCACTTGTAGACGCACTTTTACAGAAGGTATGTAGTTCTACACTTTTAGTTTTAGACAGCCTACAAATACAACGAATTTTAACCTTGATTAATCTGACACCGCCCACTATGGGAAAGTAGGAAACCACTATTTGAATCAAACCACAATACAACGAGAAAAAAGATATAACTATTATATATCCAGCTTCAAGTCTTTAAAATATAAACGTGTTCTTTCCATTTGTTTGGGAGAGCAATTCATACATACAGAGAGACAAATTAGAGTAAAATTTGTATATTTGTAATACACTTTCACTCACCGAAATGTGTAGTTTTGCATTTTTTATTTTTTATTTCTCTGTCGGTTTAGTGCAATTATCTGAATCGCTTACGTATTACAAGAACGACGAATGTTTGAAACCATTGAATTACTCGATATATCCACGCTGCATAATATTCACCTTCAAGAACCCCCCAATCAAATGTGAAGGAGAACATAACGACGAAATCACGATATTGTACACTAAAAAGAAAAGTGGCAGAATCAACGGTGCAGTCGTCTTTGAATGCTTCGCACCTTATCCTATTAATATGACCTTCGATGGTGTAAAGGTAACTAGCAATAAAGGATTCGGGCTACTCACCTCCGCCACCATTTATTCTCTTTAGGTGTTCATCCAGATAGTGGGCATTGGCAAAATGTATAATATCGATTCAGATTGGGAGAAATTGGCAAAATTGTACAAAAATTATTTTTTAATTTATTGATGTGTATTTTTTTATAAATATTTGTTGAAAATTGTCCATATTGACCTTTGACGAACTAGGACCCTATTTGATCACTTAAACTATAATTAAATCTATATAAATGTATACTGACGAAACGCGTATTTATATTACTTTGTACACTGAATACGAGTTTAATAGTTTACCTGAATATTTTCAGCCCACACCGAATGCGATAATTGTTCCGAACTGGAGAAACGAAACGGATAAGCCTGAATATGGTATTCACTTTGCCTACAAACCCATTGATCCTGGAGTCGTAGGGAAATTTTCATTTTTCAAAATTGGAGATGAGACTTTAGAAAAATCATTTTATATTTATTTTCAAGGTAAATCATTGCAACGAACATAAAATCAGATCATTTTCATTTCTAACTCCAATTAGTATTTATAAACAAATTAGTACAATAATTATAGTAAAAGTTTTTGAAAAAATGCTTTTGGTGGTATCCGGTGAATTCGTTTTTGGAGAATTCGTAGAAAGCCAAAGGAGAATTCGTATCATGCATAGTGACAATTCGTATCATGCTTAGTAGTGCTCCGATCGCGGCTTCGGGCTAACCCAACCCGGTCCTGCCCGGACCGCGATTTTTGGGCCCGAAGCCCGTATGCCACAAACTTAACTTTACATAAATATCATGGAGATATCATTGAGTAATACTACCAAAAATCGGTGCCCGGCCAGAGGCCCCGATCCGAGCACTACTATGCATGATACGAATTGTCACTATACACGATACGAGTTCTCCTTTGGCGTTCTACGAATTCTACAAAAACGAATTATCCGCAATCCGCTTTTGGAGTGTTCTGTTGTGCTTAGAGTATGAAAATCAAACTATTGCTGAAAAACCTGGAGAGTCATTCATTTTTACGGATCCTGACGCGTATTGGTTGTCCCCCACTGAATATGTGCTCCCTTGTCGCCCATATGCCAAAAATATGCAAGTGACATTAATGAAATCGGTAAGTATTTATTTAAGAATCATCATAAAGTTTTACAATTAACTTTAAATTATAAGTAGAATTCAGTTTTTTAATTTTTTCGGAAAAATTCGTACGCACTACCACCTACATATAGTTTATTTATTCTTTGCAAAACGGTACGACCTTTAACTCGAACCACAAAATAGACTGTGAATTTTATAATAAATACATTTTAATCTTTGATGACGGTTTCATAGTACTTTAACGGTTCCGAAGAAGATATTACATCCAAGAGCTGGGTTTCCTTTAACCCACAAAAAGGTTTTATCCTCCAAACAAATATTTCGAACATCAAATTTAGTTGGGGACGTTATAAGTGCTATTTAAAAAGTGACCGTGATCACCCAGTTACTGTCGGTGCATTTAAAACGGGTAAAAACTTGAATTTTAATGAAAAATAGTTAATAAAATCATTTACACTATTGAATTTTTTAATTAAGCACAGCAGGTCACGTATCCACAAATAAGACGAGAAATTGGGCCTTACGCTGGTTTGTTAAGGGAAATATAATTAATTGTAATGTGGAAGTACTGGGAATTGGAAACGTGGAGGAGAACTCAAGAATGGTGACATTAATAAATGTCAATGCTAAAAATCCACTGGAATCAAGATTTAAGGCTCAATGCAAAGACATGGTAATCGAATAATTTGTTTGGAATTCGCATTCTGTCAATCTGGTCAATATTAACATGATCTGTGCACTTCAATTTCAATTCGATTCGATCATTTTCTGATTGATATCACAGAGATATTGTCAAGATACATCTATAAAGCAAGTGGGGAAACCGAATTCATGCTATTACGAAGAGGATACAACACACAGCAGGTCCTGCTCTGTTTTAAATAAATATTATGATTCCGGTCTGCTGGTTTGCGGGGGCGTGGATGTGGAAAAAGTGGAAATGCAGCTCGAATACTTTAAGGGTCTTGATAATAATTTCTGTAAGCTTTTCGGGTTTTCTCACCGTTTAGTTATTCTACGCACCCGGGGGCGAAATTGGGAGAAATGGGGCAAATTTGAGAAAAATAAATCATTCTTGTCCTAGTTTACAATACAAAATTTTTAGTATTGTTAAATATTTTCCCAATTATAAACTGTATTAAAAAATTCCAAACATTTTTCGAAAAATAGTTTGCATTACCGAATAAAAATTGCTGCACATTATTTTTAGATTCTTTTGATTTAATCGAAAATATTTCAATCGATGCGCTTCTAAGAGTGAAAATTGAGAACCCTGAGCATGGCGACGTTTTGTACGTGGGAACGAACGCTACTTTTAAGTGTACAAGCGTTTTATACGGATTGTCCGTGCCTCTACTTTGGTCAACTCAAAATCAAAATCAAGAATTCCAACACTACGAAAAAGGTTAATACTGTATTTCAAATTATGACACTTAACCATGCTTGTCTTACTTCATTTAGTAGTAATGATGATTTTTTTTTATTTCCATATCATAGAGGGATGGGAAAAACTTAATGAACTGTTAACAGATTATGAGACAATAGAAGAATTTTTCATAACATCTGACCTAAGCTCCATCATGTGAGAATTTGGATGTCCACAAAATTTGTGAACGTAACTTACGACATCTCCAGCAAAAGCAAATATTTACTGATAAATATTTATTATAATTTTAGTTATTTCATCTTAATTACTTTTGAATACAAACATTAATTCTTATGATTAATTGATCTGAAACTTTTAATATACAATGGTTCAGAGCGCCTACCGACTCCGCCTACATTCGACACAGAAACGGAGAAATTGATGTTTTTTGTCGGAGATGAGCGCAAAAGTTTACACTGTCAAGTAAATGGATCTCCCGAACCTGAACTGGAGTGGTTTAAAAACGGAAAAGTAAATATGTATTATTTAACATCAAACGTTTCTTCATAGTTGAATGTGTAAAGTTTCACAAAATTTCAAATCATACTTCGGTTGATTTTCAGAAAATTGGTGATGAAAATCGTGCAATAATCTCTAAAGCATATGCAAACTTCAGTTCTACGCTCATTTTCAAGGTAATCGACAGGACTCAAGCAGGAAATTACAGTTGCAGAGGAGAAAACTTTCTCGGCATGAATACTAAAACGTTTTTACTACAAATCGAAGGTTCAAAAGGAAAACAAAAAGATTTTCAATAATTAATTTTTTAAATTATAATATTCTAAATCAGAGTTGTCTCTTTTATATTTTACTTCTCAACCCGAAGATGCTCCCAATTACGCTTTGATCATTGGAATTTCAATATTTTGTTTCCTGCTTTTGAGTAGCATTTTCCTGGCAATGGGTATCATGTTCTACAGATTGAAACTCAAGGTACTTTCTTATGAATACCCTTTATTGGAAGCTCCACACAATAAAACTGTGTGGAAGCATATAACGAATGAACGAAGTTTTTTTCAGTCCACTTGTTTTTTCCAGAAAATTATTTTTTGTTAATTGTCGTGGTGTTAAAAATATTTGTCCATTTATTTAAATTTGTTTTTGATGTCCTATAAAAACAAAATCGTGTTCAACAAATGCATAAGTTAATGTTCTAATTCCAGACAGTTCTGACCAAGATTGACATTGCGGATTTCAAGTACGGAAATCCTCAGGCCAATTTTGATGATGAAACAGCCTTTGCTGTCAGCAAGTACAATGAAGAATTCGAAGTCTCAAAATCTGACATGACAATTTGTACATCAGAAATATCTTCATTACCAAACTAAATTTCCAAAAAAAAACTTTATCTCATGGAAGCATACAAATGAAAATAAAAGCTCACTTTGTCGCAGTTACAGAAAAAATTCTGGGAACCGGTCAGTACGGAGTAGTTTTCCAAGGAAAAATCGGAGACGAAGATGTGGCGATAAAAACAACGAGGGAGGGCTGCGAAAAAGCGTACGTGATAGCGTTGCTATCTGAATTGAAAATTATGATTCACATTGGAAATCATAGACACATTGTCGCTCTCATTGGTGCCAATACCAAAGACATGTGGAAAGGTACGGAATACTTGACGCAAGCTTCTTTTCCAAATAAATAAATTTTTATTAAACAGTGAAATTCGTAATGGAGTTTGATAAAGTTAAATAAATAACAATGCATTTGTGAAAATTATGCCACCCCTACTATGCCAGTGGTGTATAATTTTGTGAAATGTAACATAGGAGAGGTTTACCTTGCCTTACAATTGTATTCACGTGGAAGTCTCGAAAAACATTTAAGAAACTGCAAATGTTTTATAACCATCAACTGTGATGGGAAAATTGACCACGATAACAGGTCCATCTTTGCAATATCTTTTCTGCCGCATTACTTTTTAAAAAGCCATTAATTTTGAATGTTTTCTCTGGCTCATTAGCTATATAAATGTAGATAAATCGTCAATTATCACCACGAAAGATTTGTTGAAATGGTCCTATCAGATTGCAAATGGGATGGTCTATCTTAATGAGAAAAAGGTGAGCGATATTTATATATTTTCTACGTGACTACGTTTTCTGATTTTGTAATGGTGATCACAAGGTTGTACACGGAGATCTTGCTACGAGAAATATTCTTCTCTGTGAAGATTATATGGCCAAGGTATCGGACTTTGGACTGTCAAGAAAAATGTACCAATATGGAATCTACAAAAAGACTTCAAATGTGATAAGAAATCTAAATTTAATTAAAATTGAATAAATTGTCTACTAAATGCATAATCAAGGGGGAATTTATTGTAATTTTTGAATTGTAAATATTTTTAGGAACCACTTCCTTGGCGGTGGATGTCTATTGAAGTATTGGAAACTATGACTTTTTCCACAAAGTCTGATGTTTGGTCGTTTGGTGTTACATTGTGGGAAATATTCTCCTTGGGCATTATTCCTTTTCCCGGCATTAATTGGAGTACAGACTTTGTTGAAAAATTGTCGAAAGGTTTACGACTTTCGAAACCGAAATACGCCTCGGATGATCTGTGAGAAAATATTTTAATCTATTTCCAGTGTCGGATCCAGGACTGATACCCGGAGGAGCTTAGGTTCCTCCCACGCCCCTCTTTCCCCTATAATTGAGATTTTCTGAGGGGGGTGAAATCTGCAGCCTCCAGGATCGGATCCGCAACTGATCCGAATTTTAAACCACATGGGTACAATACTCACGTGGATACAGTGAACACACTCTGTTTCATTTTGTAGATACGAGTTGATGATTTCCTGTTGGGACAAAGATCCTGAATATCGAGAGTCGTTTTCTACATTAAATAGCTTCCTGTGTAAAAGCTTAGTAGATATGCCTGCAGATCCGTTCAGTGGAATTACCTACCTATGATTGCAAGTTGATTTATTGTCTACGAAAAAGTATTTGGTGGGTTTTGAGGATGTTCTTTCTATCATAACTTATTCTTACTCCCTTAACCCCCCTTCCCCATGTTTTCTTAATTTTTTGATTTCAGGGGTGTCCGGACACTAAATATCATTTTCTTAAAACTTCTATTTTATGGTCCCCATTTGTATTCATGTAAATAAAATTATGAAGGTAATATAAAACATGTAAAATTAAATCAATCAATAAATATCCATAGTTCCTTTGGCCAAACTAAGCTTCGGTAAAATATATCCTTGGTATCATCCTGTTTAATACCTAATGCAAATAAATATGTGCAGGCACTGATAGTGACATTGTGAGAGGAAAAATATCAATAAATTCATGATTACTTAGCAATCTTTATTTTCTTTACATCACGCAGCAGCGTTACTAATTATATTTACCGGATGTGGTTTACCACTGTTTATAGGTAATACGCGATGGAATAAAATTGTTCATGAAGAATCAAATCAAATATCGCCGATGAATATGCCCTCTAAGCTTAACAGCAGTAATATTAAAGAACTTTTGCAAGAATGTATTATGTAAATTAAAGATTGCTTATAAACAATTATTATTGGTTTATTGCAAATTGTCACTTGTATCCATTAAAAGTATAAAGTACAAAAAAAAACTGGCGTCAATAGTGAAGTGAATTGTGATAATGGTGGGAAAGTTGAGTTGCGCAAAAAACCAGTAATTCAAAATTTCCACAGAGAAATCAACATTTGGACATAAAAGCTCCAAAATTCTTAACAATTTCCCTAACAAGCACAATGATTTTCCTACTTGTGGCCGTAGCTACACTTCATTTTGCAGCAGCCACACCTGTCCAGGTAAATTGTTAAGTTAAAAGACGATTACAATTGTATAAGCAGTAAACGTGGGTTATTTTCATTTCAGAATGATCCAATTGTGGTATCAAAACATGAATATCTCAATGATCCGGAAATATTTTCTCTCTTAGACGACAATTTCAATTTAAATACTTCGTCGTCAGTGATCAGTCCCAGCAGACAAAAACGACATCTGGTTTTAGAAATGAAACTTGTAAGGATCATCATCAAAAACAAAGCTGACACTGTTCACACGGTCTTCCTTCATTGTTATGACGAGGGGAAGAATGTTTGTATTGTTAACGACACGCTAAAATTTGACGAACAAATGGCTTTCACCATTTACGATATATTTGCCATCAAATACAACTGTGATATTGAATTCAAAGAAAGGATATACCAGTTTCAGTGTTATGACGGTAAAGCAGCATTCAGAGGTGCTAAATTCTCAGTGCAAAATGATGGAGTCGTGCAATTGCCAGTGAGAAAGTCTCCAAGGAAGATCTTGATGTTTCAATAATAAAATTTAAACCTATCAATATATGCATAGGGCAATGCACATCTTGTCCCGTTAATGGAAAGGTATCCACATTGACTTTGTGCTAAACTTGATTACCCGCGGACGTTCAAAAATATTCAGCTTTTAAAAGCAGAATTTATTTTATGCTTCATTCTGAAAAGAAATCATTATTATCGTTTCTAATAGAACTAACATTTCATTTTAAATGTTATACAATAATTTGGGTTCAGAATTATCATATACGTAAGCAATTTATTCACACTGACTACATACAACATCTTATTATTGGCACATTGTTCTCTAAATAAACAATAATAACTGCATTTTCTCTGAGGGGTCGTGGGTCAGAGCCAGGGAAACAATAACGCCCAACTCCCTCCTGCACTTTCTCAAATTGAAGCACAATTGAATAAATAATGCTCGTTGAATTTTTCAGAAAAAATAGAAGATTGAATTGATGGTACGGGTATGTACGGGTAGGGGTATGTCAACCCCTTGTATTATTTTTCGCTGATTTTACTCTTTCATCAATTGTTAATATTTTTAATTCCACCAGTCCAACATCATCATGGCAAGTTAGAGTTTACACTAGCTGGAATTTAGTGCGAAACAGTAATAAGGCCGGAAAATCCTCGGATAAAAACCAGTAAAAAATTAAATCTCACAAATTATCAAACAAAGGCCATAGTCGGTAATTTATTTTGATACTTAATTAACGTGTGTAGCGACTAACAATGGGGTGTTTCGCACAAAAATGTGGTTGTTCTGATTGTGGGTACAGTGTCCTAAGGAGATTGGCATTGTTATTCCGATTATAATCTAAATCTTTTGACATGTGAAATCTCTTATTTTAATGTATATTCTGTATTCGTGTATTTATTATTTGTATTCTTCATGCAACACGTGTGCGCGCTATATAACCCACATTTATTAATAAATTGTATTAATAAATGTATAAAATAAAAATTGCAATGTTTTTGGCTTCTCATCTTTCTCATTTAAGAGTAGGTACATTTAGTATTTAACGGAGTCCGTGGGAAAATTATATTCTCCTTGGTTCATTCCTCTTCCACATAAATATTCCCAAGAATCCATCTGCATCACCAGCATCATACCAGCGTATATGTTATATGTACCTACTTAATAAATAATAAGAATAGCAAAACAGCAACAACAATATTATCTGCACCAACTACTTGCCCTACTCACCTTTCCGTGTGCATTGCGAAGGATCCTACGCAAACACACCTTGTATTAAGCATAAAGTAGTATACGTAACATTTGGTGTGTGGTACACAAAGATGCACACACCTGTGCTGCAAATGTAGTAAAATCGACCTCGAGCTACGTGGAACCACTGGTTCAGTGTTCCATTACAAAACAAAATCCCCCAGCCCCGAGTCGCAAATCTTCTCTGTCTCTCTGTCTGACTCTCTGTGAAGAGCAGTCTGCTTTGTTGGGTGCACCTCTCTACTAAATAAATGAGATCGCTGACAACCTGATTTTCTGTAAAAATGCCCACTCACTCAGATAGACGGCAAAATGACATGACAATGAAAAAACATACAGATTTAACGTACCAGAGGGTGTCTTAATATTAAAACTCGTATTATTTTGCACGTGCACTCTAATGAAGAGGATTAACTACACTTTTCGCATATTGTCAGTGTAATAGACGCTTCGTGCCAGTTCCTTGTCCAATCTTACAAATCTTGGACCTCAATCTTATACACCGTCGTATAAATGTTGACCCATTGAGGGTTGAAATATGCAATGGCTATACCTGTGTCGTTGAATACTCGATTGTTGTTGGATGGATACACGTAAATAAAAGTAAACCACACAGAATAGAACCATACAGCAACTAAATACCATTTTACACACCAAGGAGACAGCACAATTTTAGCATACGGCTTATATTTCATATACATACTATCCTTTGGTTGTCTGCACCAAATACTTAACTGTTTTTATTTATTCACGTTATTAACTGGTCACCGTCCCCTCCTTTGTAGAATCATCCATGAGAAGAGACGAGAATATTGGAGAAACACAAGGTTATTTTTGTATACACAATTTTAACAAAAAATATATATCTAATCCACTTTGCTGTGAACGTGTTTAAATTATCAGTTTTAGTGTTTTTTTAGTCTAAACCCTAACAAAAAATAACTGCAGAATTACGCAAAACGGAGTACGCACAGTTTCTGCATAGAATTGGCCACTTTATCTACATAAAATTCGTTGTTGATTCCA
>JABASC010001081.1:0-27505 GCA_019776185.1 Plutomurus gul | reverse complement strand
GGTGCTAGTTGTGGTTTCACTGCTTTCACTGGGTCTCCTTACGAATACTATTCCACTATTGCGTCTAATAGAGAAGCTTCATATAAATTCATGGCAATAATACTGTTTATTATTCTAACTGTTATAATTAGGCCACTATTCCAGCGTATTATTACAAAAGTATCGTCGGAAATTTATTTTAGCTGCGCTTACTCAACTATTTAATTAGCCCCTATTTGGTGTTATTGGTGCGTGATTATGCAAACAATCGGGGAATAAGTATTCTCTATACATTTATGTACATATTGTATCACAACATTGCTCGTTTTGTTAAACTTGAATTTTTAATTGGGACATCTCAATCCCCAAGTAAGGGCCTTGGAAATTTATACTTATCAACCCTATACCAAATTTATTTTACCACCTTAACCCTCACAATTTAAAAAACTCAATCGAAACACCGAGGACAGACCGCCTTCTGGTGAATCTCACTACATTCTCCACCATTGAAAAAACTTAATCTAATTAACTTAATTCTAATTAGCTAAATTTTAAATTGATGCACTGATTTTTCCTTCTTACCGTTGAAGCATGTCGTACGACCACAGACCTTGTAATGCGAAAAAAGGGAAATTGATTATTCCACATTGCGAAAATTTGATAGTGAATTTGCATAGTGAAGTTATGTAATTAGGATGGGCGGGTGGGAGACGGGAAGGTGGGAAAAAGTGTTGTAGAATAAACATTCGAAAATTACTGGGGATATTGTGGTCATAGGTGGTAGTGCGGCTCTTCTTCCGGACGCACAACCCGCCGCAATTAGACAGCCAGAAGGCGGTCTAATTATAATGCAATATTTTGGGCTGAAAATCATCCGCAGGTCCTAATTCTATTATCTACTGAAAATGTCATGCATCGGCCTAACGTCATTGAGGCGTGCACTCTAGTTTGTTAAGCCGTGCGTTATATTCTAAAATGAGTGCAAATTCTAATAACGCATACAGTTTATGTAATAAGCACTGTGAGTAGTAGACCCATTGTGCTTATTCTAAAGAAAGTGTGCACGCACATGCACAGACACTCAAGATATGTAAACTTCATGTGTGTCTTCAAAAAACTTTATCACAATTTCCGCTACCAATTTGGTCTGCTTTTTCAGCTGAAAGCGTTATATCTATTAAATATTGAAATGCATCGATTATAGAATTACTGCTTTCGTTATTCAATACTCACCATCTGTTACTAACATAATAACACCCATTAAAATCAAACTTATTTTTGGGTGGCTGTTGTAGTAGAGGTGTGCTTTGAATTTGTCATTATACTACCTGTATTTGTGGACCTAGTTTAGCGAGTTTTTGCGCCCACGCTCCACACAAAGAGCGTCTATTGTTACTTGTGCAAATTGGTGCAATTCTACAAAGTGTTGTAGAATAAACATTCGAACATGACGGGGATATTGTGGTTTTAGGTGGTAGTGCGGCTCTACTCTTCCGGACGCAGAACCCGCCGCCATTAGACAGCCAGAAGGCGGTCCAAAACTACACCGAATAATCTTACAATGATACCATGAGGGTTGCACATAGCTCTAATACTGGGGCAGTTTTAATCATTTTTGAAAGAACCTTTGTCCTAACTTTGTAAACCGAAACTGTCGGATGCTACGGTTAACCTGTTAGACTAAATTCTATTATTATGGCAATTTTAATCATTTTCAACACATTTTTGTTTCAATTTTAGACCAAAATGTTCCTAAAACTAAAATTGTGTTGGTCAACCCTATGGGCAGCTTAAATTTTATTGTGGGGTAATTTTTAATGATTTTTCTACATTTTGCAACTCGATTCGGCAAAATTTGATTGTTATCTTTTTTGAATTCTGGGTCAACAGAATAGTTGGGGTGCATTTGGTCGCGTCTTCTCAATTAAAGTAGTTTAAAATGAAAATGCGAAATCTATTAGCAATGTTAATTTATCAAAAATGTAAGATAGAAAAATATTATATGGATGCGATTCTTTTTCAACCTGCTGGCTAAAGATCTCATCTCCTAACTTTTGCCTGTGGACATTTATTCCACATTTTACTCGTTTAACTTGAAAATTGTGATATTTAGAGTGCGTACATAAATACATTTATAGAGACCAATGAAAATAGAATATATATGTACCAATACAAACTACACTGTTGCATAAACCCTTGTGAGGGTTAAAACTATTTCTCCAAAAATGATTTCCAAGTAGTGACTTGAGCCGGGCACAGCAATAAAAAGAAAGTTTTAGGTAATAGTAAAATGATTGGCATACTTTTGCAACTAATAATCTACTGAATGAATCAATGCTTACACATAAAGTTCCCGGTGCGCCAATCAATGGACAATCGCCAGAAGATTTCCGTGGGTATCACAATGAACACGACCATGAGGTCAGCAATGGTTAAGTGTAACAGCAGTTTATTCATGGGCGAGGGTCTTCGTCCCAGACGACGGCACACGGAAGTCAGTACGAGAATATTTCCCACAGACGCCACCACGAACATCACACTATAAATTATAATTGTTCTCCAACTTTCCACATCTACTACTGAATAATATGAAGGCGGTCCCTTCGTTGCACCACCAGCAGCGTCCAAGTATACAGAAAAATTCCCGTCGTAACAGTAATCAATGTACGTGTCGTCACAAATGAAGTTAGTGTCTGTATCACTCTCTATTTTAAATATAGTGGCAGTCGTGGTGGACAACATCACGGGAAAACAGAACAAAAATATTAACACAAAGAAAGTCAATTCACCGAGTTTGCAGACCCTGTTGCAGAGGGAGGAGAAATTACATGGGAGTGCTCCGTAGATTGGGAAAGTATTAGTGAAGACTCTTATCGTTTGTCAAACAGGAGCCCCTTTCGCCTTTGTTATTTGGAAGAAGACACAAAGTGCGTCGGATTTCCACAGTCTACAGTAATTGAAGGAAATTGACAGAGTGAAAGTGGGATCAGCAGCGTGTACGTCCGAAGCTTTTCGGGGTTCAAGTCGTAATGAGAAAAAGATAGGAGTCGTATCACAAACCGGCAAAAGTAAACGTAGGCGACTACGATTGAGTGATGGAAGAAGAAGACTCGCACACACAGCACAACACCACGTCACTTCCTATTTCTCTACTTCTCTTCTTTTCTGGGTGAAAGTAAACCACAGGCTGTGGTCGGTTTGGTCTACCGTCGAATTTCCCCATTCCATGGGGAGGTATTGGGGAAATTAAAAAACACGGGGAAATAGTTGGGAGCGGGAAAACACCATCAAGTGACGGTGTCATCAGGATGTGGGGAGTGGAAAAATAGTACAAAGTGGGAGAATAGGGATGGGAAGTGGATTTTATTTAAATTTTAACATTTCAGCTCCACCGACACCACTGGGATCTGAATTCCCGGGAAGAACCGATTTACGATCGTAGAACTGCTGCCGGCCCAGAAATTAGCCGTTATACAAATACATTCCGGATGTTCCATTAGTGTTTTCACTAATGCCGCTATTATTGCCCATAATTATTCTTGTTACAGATTTTATCTTGTCTTTGATTGTTTTGATTGTTATTTAAGACTTTCCCACTCACTAAAAATACATTAATGTATAGTGTGTTGTGTAGCCACAAGTGTTCGAAGGTGGCTTTTACCACCTGGTAAAAATGGGTGGTAAAAGTGGTAAAAATGGTAAAAATCAAAGTCGATTTTAGGTGGGAGGTGGTAAAAATGGTAAAAATATTATTTTACGAAACAATAGTTTTCACGTACACTCATTTAAGTTTATACATCATTTTATTCATTTCACAACAATTAAATGTACAAAGGTATAAGTATTCTTTTTTAAGCTTATAATTTCACAACCTTTAAAATATAAAATATTAAAGTATTGAATGAATTCGAAAACTACCAAAGATTTTGAGATCTCTTCAAATTTTGTTATTATACATGACTAAGCACTTTCTCCAATATGGTCTTACACTATTTTACCATTTTTATCGTTTTTACCAGGTGGGTGGTACAAAATAGAGCCCGGGTGGTAAATAACGAACACTGGTAGCCACCATTATTACCACAGCAAATGGGAGTATATAATTTTATAACGACCACACTCTCAGAGAACTTGGCGTGGGTTCTGGACTATGTATACTCCGGGTAACGTCTTTACTTTCGCCCTTTTCTCTGCTTATCCATGAGAGCCAACAGCCAACGATGCAAGTCAGCAGCAACGTTCGTTGTGTTTGTGTGCAAAATACTCACGGGAACAAATATACCTTATGTCTGTGTGCCTTTTACCTCTGTATTCTCTGAGTACCGCGGGAATGTTATTGAGCTTGTTCCAAAAGTGGCCGAAGACTTTTTATTACGAGATGAAACGATTTGCTGCCGTGCTCATTAATTTGCCAAAGGATGCTGTCTGTCTCTTTGGTTTAAGCGGGTGGAATTGTATTATTCTTTTCCAAGTAAATACATTCAGAATTTTACAAAGTGAGCAATTTAGAGATGGTCAAGATACAAAATACATGTACGTATAGTATAGCTACTAAGATAAGTATTTTGGATGCGTACTGGTATCTTGTTTCTTGGGAATTTTAACTACATAAACAAAATGTATCTTTTATCTTGACTTTCTTGAAATCTAGTAATGTATCTTGCAACTTGTATCTTGTGTTTAGTAAATTAAAGTATTTTGGAGCAAAAGTATCTTGCATTTTAAAGTATCTTTTATAGATATAATTTTTTAGAATATATTTTGAGGGGACACATTTTCATCTTTAAGGGATAGGAATTTTGGAATGTATCTTGTATCTTGGCCTATTGCTTTTATCTGGTTTTTTGAATCCTAACCAAAGTATCTTGCAACTTGTCTAATAATATGAACGATTAGAGCGTGTCTCTGTAAATGTGATGGTGGGAGGATTCAGAGCAATAGTAAATAATACAAAAATGACATAAGACACAGCTAATTTGAATGCACACAAAAGAATTTCTGGCAATTTATTTCTAGAAGTCATTATCTCGTTCTTTCTATTCATCCATTACGCCCTTTCCTCCAAAGTACATATAATACACTTTTATTGTCGAACTGAGCGGCAGAGGCGGATCAAGGGGGAGGGGTGATGCGGCTACAGCCCCCTATTTTTAAGTTAGCATGGGTAAGATAAGGAGGGAGTGGCTAGGGTGGAGCCAACTTAACAAGGGCGAGATAGATACTTGGCCATATTAGATCCTATGGATCCGCTACTGCAGAGCAGCCCATTAATTTCAATCCGTTTAGCCTTCAATGTTTACATTAGTGATTTTCTTCTCTTTCTCTCTCTCACCCTAAAAGCTCTTCTTGTCAAGTAGTAATCGTGGGAATGACTATTCCGTTCCCCAGCGACGTCTAACGAAGCCAATTCAAATATTATTCGTGTAAGCACGACTGCGAATCATGGGCTGTCAAAGACAACGACGATGATGATATTGCGGTGTAATGATTTATCTGTCACCAAAGGATAATGCTAAAGATAGAAATTAAAATGTCAAAGTGAAAAACTGGATTTCATTACGGTTTTTCAAACAAGGTTTATTTAGTTTGCAGTATTTTGGTTTTCAAATATTTTGCTGTGGTTGTGAAAGAAACAATTCTATGGAATTGTGAGATTCGTCCAGCTTTTCTACTTCTAAATTTGTCAGATTAAAAGTATTTGTCCATGGAATCAAAGTGTTTGGGTATCCACTGATTGAACCATAGGTTTTGCTAGCATCCCGCGTCCCGCATACCGAATTTGTGTTTCGCCTTATTCCTTCAAGCATGTGAGACGGAAACGTGAACTTTCTGATACTTAAGTGCATATACTACTACAATCCTGATACTATCAGATCGATGACACACTGGTGCTCAGTCTCTCAGAGAATTCTCCATCAAATGGAAAGAATACACTCTTTACCCGTATTGCCGTTTTCATCATTGGAAATGCGTATGGTTGCTGAATGGCACATATATGGTACAAAAATGTGACTTGTATACAAAATTATTTAGCACTGATTTGGTCGCAAACTAAACTCCAAATTGAAAGCCTATTTTCCTTTCGCCGGATGAGAGATTTTCTTTGTAATGGACTTATTATTGGCTTTCCTGAAAATTAATGATTTTTGTGCAACTCCTAGTCATTTTGCGTACTTACAACATAATTCGGAGAAGTAATAATAGTAAGTGCGTTGCGTATGCATTATGTTTCCAAATAATGAACATGTGATGCTTGAAATGGGTACGCGTTTACGTTGACCTTTATTTTTTATAAACCGTTAAATATTACTTAGACCTGTTTCGAACTAATGGTGTATCGAGCTGAAGCATTGTGTATTCACCCGTGTGAAAACCAGTTTATCGAGCTTTTGCCTTTCATGCCTCATTTACTTTACAGTAATTCCTTTCACAAAACTTTTACTTGCTTTCTCCACCCTATCCCGGTATCATTGTTTCGTACAGCGCGGTTCCTTAATTATACCCTGATGAAGTGTGATCTTGAAGTCTTATAAAACGAAATGTTGGAAATACACTTTAATTTAATGAGACATACTTCCAAGAACACGCTTATTATGCGCTTCAATTCCTTCCGAGCACAGGACAGTACATTTGTATGCAGCCTCCTGGTTAAGATTGGGTTATCCAATAAACGAATCTGGGGCATTTGAACTTAGGGAATAGAAAGAAGTCCTCGCAACGCATAAAACGGATATGTAATTTTATATAATTGTTTCCTGGATTTGTAAAAACATACACAAGACGTCTCTAGAAGCGTCTGATCATCCTGCCGTGCGTAGTGACAGTCATAATAATCATTACCGTTATTAAAAAATGAGTACGAAGAATTCGTTAATAACAGAGAATAGATTTTGATGAATTCGCACATAAAATTATTAAGGAAAGGTTTATTATTAAAAATATTTCAAATTATTAAAAAAGTTTTTGTTTTACACAAATCTTGGGTGAATATTATTAGTCAGACCATGGCATTTATGATTCATTGTGCTTGTTTTCCACTAGCAAATTAAAAAACTTTTAATTAATCTCTACATTGCAAAGGGAAACAGAGCGTGAAAGCGAGCGTCTCTTCAGGAAAAGTGGAGAAAGTATGCAAATGTGTGAAACTTGAGAAGCACGATGAAATAACGAATACACATAGGGATAACCGGATAACCAACAGTGTTTTGGATTGACACTTGTTTCATGTTCAATTGCTCTAGCTGTGTTGAAGCACCAACGGATTGATGCAGTGCTAACGGAGAAATCTACAGTACATCCTGCACTTGAGGGAATATCCCTTAATGACGTCAGCTCAACATGGTGGCCCAAGTTGCCAAAAGATGCAGTAAAATTAATCTAATTTTTATATTTTTACATAAAAGTCCTTTTATCTTCTGAATTTTTTAATTTGTAATTAAAATAAGTTTTTTTTCGGTTTTGTCATATTTTAATGAAATTTGGGAAAAGTATTGCAATTTAGGCGGTGTTACGGTAAAGGTTACTTTTTTGAATGACGTCATCAATGGATGACCCTTTTGCACTTAAGTATCAGTTCAAATGTGATACGGTTTGATAGAGCAAAATTCCTTTACAAAGCACCTGACTCATTGATGCCGGTTGGGTTGGCTCTCTGCTCCTTGTGACATTAGTAGATTCCACAGGGAAAGGGAGGAAAACGAACCTGTATTGGCTTTGGCTTGCGGTGCATCTCTCGCCTAGTGGTGAAAGCAATTGAAGCAAACTGACGATTAATTAGTTGTGTTGCAAGCCGGCTAATTGGACAAAACTTCGTGTACCCATTGCTCGAATACCCATTTGTGTAGTTCACATGTATTGTGTTGTTTAATTAGTATTCAATATAAAAGACAAGATAGAATGTGTGGGCTCAGATAGCTGTTGATGGACTGTCTCAATTTAAATTTATGCAAATACATGGAAATTGTAATGAAGTGGTGGTGAAGCACGAATGTACAAAGTAAAAGTCACAGTGTAGAAAGCTAATTTAAAATCTACAGCCTAAATACATTTACGCTGCACTTTGTTCTTCGTGCTTTCACCACAAGTGCAACTTCCACACGTGGAAATTAAATGATGTTTGGAAACATGCTTAAGTGACTTCGTCATTGGGAAGGGGTTTGAACTCGACAAAAAATAATAGAGTGCTAGTATTTTTTCGTACGTGTTCTTGTTCGAGATTTTCCCCCGCCCCATGTGTAAAAATGCAATGATTTCACATTTCATTTTAGGGGGGTGTTACCATTAATTATTCGGGGGAGGGAATAAGAAATTAAATCTTTTCTAATTACAAAATTAATGTTTGTTCCCAACACTGGTGTAAAATTAGATATATCGGTGTCACGTGATTCGACGTGGTGAAGCAACACTAAAAATGGAAAATGCAGTGGAACACGTGTGGTCCACGGATGCAATGGATAAATTAAACTTTCCAGGGATGAGTTGACGACTCAGATAAGAGGTTTAGTACCGTTTAATCATTAGCTTTGCGCCTTGAACTCTCGAGTCAGCTACCAAATAAATATCATCGTAACTTGCGATGAGAAAACTAACAATTTTCTAACAACTAACAACGGCAACAACAACTTTTGTGGTTAGCCAAAAGGCAAGAAAACTTGTTCGCTCTTTTGGGGAACATAATAGTATTCCAAGAATGCAGCAATAGTCACCACCTATACAGTTTCTTCAAAGAAGCTTATTTATATTCAGTGGGGTAATGTATTATGATGTAATCTTCATGTCTCTCTGTGTGTCCGAACTGAGAATTGGCTCAAAAGATTGTGGGTTCACATTCCATTGACTTCTTAAGATTTATTTAGCTTGTTGTGGTGACTGCATAATATGAGCTCACCACACGGATGATTCGCTTGATATCACATGTAATATTTTCAAAGAAGAATTGGCATAAAGCCAAGGAGGGCTATTTATCCCTGTGATGTCAAAGGTTAAGGACAAAGGTCGATTAGCATAATGCTAAAAAATAAATAAATTCGTATAATCAAACATGTAAACTAACAGATTTCAAAGCACGCATAACAAACTCACCAAAAATAGAAATTGAAGAGAAAAGAAGCGTGTGAAGTCTATTTTGTCAATTATTATAATATGAATTCGGTCTTAAGAAAAATCCACAAATCCAATGCTAGATTAATTTACTTTGTTTTTGACTGGAATGGAAGTTGGAATGACTTCCAACTGGAATGACTTCCAACTGGAATGAATTGTCAGCAACATTTATTTTCAGATCGTTTTGTATTGGCAATTTTAGTAGAATGACATTTTTAAATTCAATTAATAACGAACAAATAACAATACCACATGAGCAATCATATACTATAAATTGTGTATTTAACGTCTTACATAAAACTACTTTATATGATATGAAAACCAAATCTTTCATGTTCAAAAGAGTTGTCTTAAATCCCTAAAAGCGTAATTTATACATTTTCAACACTTAGAAAATTACAACTTAGCATTCGTTATCATTGGGACAATCATTCAAAATAACACACGTTTTCATCTCACACAATTGTAATAGATTAACTTGCGAAAATCAGGTGAGTTTCCCACGGCTCCTACACCACATTACTCGGTACTGCGACAATTGAACGAACAACTCCATCAAAACGTCTAAATCAATCAAATCAAACAAATGATTTTTAATTAGTATATAACATGATACAAATAAAATAATTTCGTTTTGTCCAATCAGCATTGCTTTTACTAACTTGGACGTAATGTCTGTTCCTGGCAGATAAAATGGATTTGACATCAAATCACAGAAGGCAGTGTGTAATTTTCTAAACATCTGCAGAAACATACTTATTTAATATAGATATTTTTTGACATAGGCAGTTTGTGTAAAAATCTTATTATGCAAATTCGTATTACCATTCTTATATCATTTTCTCTAAGAGGGATGCTGCCTTCTTCTATTACGATTACGAATTTTATTTTAGTATTTGTCATGTATCCGAATCTGAAAACCAAATTTATCTAATATGAAAAAGAATGGAATATACAACTTTATATAAGTTTTTAGCTTTTTAACATACACTTTGTATTCTTCTTGAGCGGTTAATGCTCCCAAATAAAGTTCCCTCGTCGATTCGATACCAGAAGAAGTATTTAAACCGGATGGATTGCTAGTAACCGTAAGTCCACTTTTTCCAGGACTATGAACTCTTTCTTCAATAATATCTAAGGCTGAGCACACAATAAACTGGTACTGTAGTTCTGCACCCGGATCTCGACACCGAAAATACAAGGGGCCGTTCTGAATGCAAGAAAGTATTAATAGAATTAATTATTAAATTTATTATATGGCTATTTTTTTTATCATATTGTCATCTATTCTATTGTCATTTAAAGTACACTTACATCCTTTCCGATTACAGCTACACAAACTGCCATGATAAAATGAATGACAATGAAACAAAAATGGGATTAATTAGAAGGGGGCCAGTGTTTAAATATTTGAGCAGAAGATTCCAGTAGGTCACAATAAAAGAAAGCAAAGAAGAGAAAACATAGAAAAGAGTACACCAGGAATTGAAATTTGGTCGAATCTACCTTCTACAGCCGAAATTAACTTTTCTCAAATAACTCTGTTTAAATGGTAGTATTGTCTTTTAAAAGGAAACTCCAAAAAGATGCGCCAGGACCACACAACTGACTCCATATATAGCGCAACAGCATGTCGTTGCAAGTTTCCAAGTGTGAAATGGATATTTCATAACCATCACATCTAAGGTCAAACGTACGTATGTACAAACATAAACATTTGATGAAAAGAAAACATGATTGTTTTACAAAATTATGCAAAAAGTAGCAGAATAAATTATCGCAAAGTGGACACAAGGAGGCTAGTGAATGTGCAACAACCAAACAAATTTCAAGTGACAAAAATTTATTTTTCCATATTATCTCCCCAAAACACCGAGTTCATTAATTTCTCTACAGTTATTCTTCTATCCAAATTGCTGATCAATTCTGCGAACAATAAGGAATCCAAATTATTTCCAATTTGATGAATGATAAACCAATCTCCGAGAGTAGAGCTTTTTGCAATTCTCTTGACAGAATTGTCCATGGCACCATTGGTCCTCCTCCTTAGTAAGAATCGTCTCATAGTACACGAAATTATTGTTATCACACGATACAATAAGGCAACAGCAGTTATCCCTGCTAATCCGACAAAATAAAACCTAAAAGTGCATACACAAACCACATTCATTAAATCATATGTGTATACAATTTAAAATACAAAATATAAATTCACAATTTTTTTATTAAATGGTTTCTACAATTTCTCTTTTTAACCAACTGATGGGCAAAACAGTGCAAAACTGTCTAAGGACAATGTGGGAGCAAAATGACTTCAGTTAATCAAACAATTTTGCCCAATTTTGCCTTGCTGATGGGCACTGGGCAGTTAAACTGTTGCTGATATATGGGTCAAAGTAAGGCAGTGGTTGCACAATGAAGGGCGACTAAATGCTGCCAAGAAACTTTAACCTAACCTATTCATGTATAAATGCAAGAAAGACTAAATGTTGCCAAGTATTTATAACATGGATAGGTTAGGTTAGGTTTTGAACGGCTGCCCGCGGTGCAACCACTGCCTTACTCGGACCGATATATGTGTTAATGTAATTTTCATTTTTATTACCATAAAAAGATGTAAATTTTCTCATTGAACATGTTCACGGGTAGGACGCACACAGCATGAAATTTCTCAAGACCTCCCCCATGTCCAAAATAATGGAAAGTGCACCGTGCCGTTTTTGGAAACATTTTTTCCATTGGATTCACAGCACCATTATAATTATGATTTGTTATAAACGAGACCACATCCACCCCGAAAGTAGTAAATGCTTTTCCCAAAAATGTATCAACTAGAACAATTTGTCCGAGCACATTAATTAGGTTCAAGAGTTCACAGAGGAAAAACTTTGCAGCGTACACCGTGTGGTTGCCCTTATTCTTGATAAGGTATTCAATTATTAGGTTGAGGCGTCTTGTTTTCTCCTCCTGGCATTCTTGCACACGGCAATGCAGACTGCCAACCAAACCCTTTAGTCTTCCTTCTTCCCAACAGTATGCCCACAAATAACGTGGCACGAAGAACAAGATGGATTGCACAAAAAGAACGAATCCGACCCATTGGTAGTATCTGTGATAATTAATGTGATCCGAATTGATTTTATTTGGTCTCACCCCGTAACTGGCAATTTCCAATTGAGAATCTGAATTGTAACAGTGTATTAAAATTATTTCACTGTTTTAGATTTTATTTTATATTTTAAGTTGTTTTTAGATGTTTCGTGTATAAATTATGTTTGAAATTATTTAAATTGTTGTAAATTGAATATGGAATAAATTAAATTGTTTTTGATTTCATGAAAATTGATTTCTAGAATTCTTTAATAAAAAATTAATTTAAAATCATGTTTGAAATCATGTTGATACCGTCTCCCTCCACCGCATAGCTGTGCATCCAGCAGTAATTGTCTATCACATTCTCCGTCAATACATTTCTAGTACAATCAATTGGATCTCCGAAATATTGCCTGCAATGACCACAGTTAAATACATTTGTGTCAACCATTGTGGAGTTTTTGAATAATCTATCAGTTTTCTTACAAAAGGCTATTTTGAAAACTTAATTTAAGTAAGGGAATAAATGATTTCTCACCTTTCTCACCAATAAATAAAGTAAATAATTTCTTAATAATTAATAATTAGTAAATAATTACCTAGAGTTCACGAGAATTGAAAAAACCATTAGGATCACAACGGACACTTTGTAATGAAGCCGGAAAACGTTATTGTCAATGCAAACTTTTTCAAGTTTGACCAGAGATTGCAGTGAATCAAAGATATCAAACATCTCTCTGCTAAAACAATTGCGGCAGAAGATAGCGATACGGTGATAGTGAGACGAGACTACCTTTCTTTTCTTCTCTATCACACGAAAGACTTCAAACATTTTTATGGAAATGGAACCATGTCTGCAAGTCTGCATTCTGCATATCATCAATTACATTTTTCCTCTTCTATCTACCAAGAATGTACAGGTTAGGAGGATTACTGTGGATAACGTGGTTACTACTTACGTGTACAGCGAATCAATACAATCGCCAAAGTCTCCAATGATACTACGGACGATTAATGAAAAATTGAGACAAATTGATGCTGCAATGCGTCTTTGTTCCATTCACGCATAATAATATGATTCTGATATCGCAATGCAATGACGTCCTTACGGATTCATTTATGCCCATTTGCATATACCCATTTTTGTGGTTGTTCGAAACATCAACATTGACATATGAATACATTATTCTCCAATAATTTATTTCTACACTATTATAGATACTTAAATTCTGAAAAAAATCCAAGCAAAATACTGTACGTAAATAGTCTTAAAAAGGTACAAAGCAGTAGTGACAGTCTGTAATCAATCTGCAATCAATCTTACAGAGGTGTGTGAGTATTAATTAAATACAACAAATTAGAAGAGAAATCGAAGCATCCATAGTTGGTAAATTACGTTCCGTCCGATAACAGAGAAAGTTAGAGTAAGTACCGTCACCGTCAGAAGAGAAACTGGGAAGAAATGAAGGTGGCGGCGCTCATTTTGAATGCCACACGTGTGTGTGAATTGGATTGTAATCTAGTTTCAGTTCATGGAGTTACATTAGAATATTATCAAAATTTGCTGGATTAATTGAGTGATTGTTGTCAAAATGAGTGGTACCAACGAGGCTGTTGACGATGAAGAAATTGGTAGTAGTCCTAAACCGTCCTTGACCCAAATACCCAAAGTGAAATCTAAAGCTAAGCTTAAAATTGTGGAACAGCCAAAGAAATCTGGAATCATTTATTTATCAACCATTCCTCCTAAAATGAACGTGACACAGATTCGGGAATATTTTTCGAAATTTGGTGATGTTAATAGATCTTTCTTGCAACCGGAATGTAAGTAATAATGAACTTTTTTAATCAATTATGAATTATTATTGTTTCCGAATGGAACGATATTTAATTTTTTCTGTATGCAGTGAAACATTGGAACAAGGCAAAACATGGGAAAGTAAAAAATCAAACTTTTACGGAGGGATGGATAGAATTTAAGAAAAGAAAACACGCCAAGCGAGTTGCTGAAGCCTTAAATAATCAACCAGTCGGGGGCAAAAAATCCAAAGCATATCATGACCATCTGTGGAATATAAAATATCTCAAAGGGTAAAATATTTACTGAACATAGTTTGGATATTTTTGGCAAAATAAAATTATTTTATTTTTTGTTGTTTGTATCAGATTTCAATGGGTCCACCTTAATGAACGACTGGCCTATGAAAGAATATCGAGGCAACAAAAATTACGGAATGAAATTTCAGCGGCCAAGAGAGAATCGTCGTTTTTTGCAAAGAATTTAGAATTAAGTAAGAAATTGAAAAAGAAGGGCTTATTAAACAAGGACACACCCAGACTCGAACAAAAAACGGATAGTGCCTCCGGTGAAATTTATTCAAAGAAAGGCTCAAAAAGTCTACCAGAAGATGTAAGTGACTCTTGCAGCAATGACACTAAAAAAATAAAATTGAGTGACTCGACCACCAATGACAGAATTAAATTTTTCAAAACTATTTTAGGGAAATAATTTGCAAATCGATAATTATATTACATTTTGGTTTATTTTATTTTATATTTAATAATAAGCAGTACTTATTCTTGTTACATATTACTAATTGTATTATACAAAGACAAGTAAATGTAACTGAAGCATTGACTTGAAATTGCGCACTTTTGCATTTTATTTAGTTCTTATTCTAAAAATTATAACAGCAACCTTAAATAATTGTTATTGAATTCACAATACTACATGTGTAAAAGTACGAAGTAAG
This sequence comes from Plutomurus gul, assembly GCA_019776185.1. NCBI lineage: Eukaryota > Metazoa > Arthropoda > Collembola > Entomobryomorpha > Tomoceridae > Plutomurus > Plutomurus gul. The sequence goes on along the minus strand of JABASC010001081.1, from coordinate 12,578 downwards.
CTAAACAAAAAATTGCATGTATCGAAACTACAATATTTCCTAAAGTATTGAACCACTGCAATTACAATTTTATTAGTGAAGAACACAAGAGTCAACTTACAAGCTCACTGTTTATAAGACCGTAAAAAACAAGATTATATCCAACTAATTGTAAATGCTTAAAAATCAACATTGAGAGTTCTCATTGTTAAGAATCTTCGCTCACATACTGGAGCATGCCGTTTCTTGTCCCCAGTACTCCGAGACAACACTGGCCGATTTCACACTACTATCTGGCCAACCAGGTGTAATCCGTGCAGGAAGAGTGTTTTGGTTTGATGGAGATGGAACACTATAAGTGTTGGGAACGGATGACGCAGCAAGAGTGGCATCTTCTTTTCGAATCATACTAGAGTAATTTTGCATTGTAACGGCACGCTCTTCTCCAACTGTGGAATGCAGATCTTCCAGAAGAATATTTTCACTGGTATTGGTTGGGACGGCAATTACATCAGAAATGTTGATCTCTTTGCTTTTCTTATGCGCTAACTGAGATTCTTTTACGTGTGCAAGTATTAAGTGTTTTTTCAGATGAGCTTGATAGCTATATGATTTTTCACAAAACTGGCATTCAAACTTGGACGAGTGAGTTTTACGGTGTATTACAAGAGTTGCCAGATTTTTAAATAAGACACCGCAAACCGCGCAGTTACGTTTAATATGTTTAAAGGTAGTGTGTTTTTTGAGATCGCCTTTACGTTTGAACATTTTTTTGCAGATTCTGCAGGTCAAAGTTTTGTCAGTGTGAATACGGGTAGTGTGTTTTTTTAGGTCAACTTCACGGCTGAATTCTCTTTGGCATATGTTGCAGGGAAATGAAGCTTTATCTGTTGTACCCTTACCCTTGGCAGTTCCTCCAAATGCCCCCAAATATGCCTCCCGGCAGGACGTTTTTCCACGGGTGTGATTTTTTAAGTGGTTTAACTTTTCAAATTTTTTTCCGCACACTTGGCAGGAGTGCACAGGTTGCCCTTGCGACGATGAGTCGGAGCACTTACTGCAATGTTTGGTCCAGGCAAGTTTGTAAGTGAACGACTTCTTGCAGGTTGGGCAACTCCGTGCTGTACACTTGCCAATGTGCTGGTGGCTCGAAGAAAATGGAAGTTTTGAAGTTGTTAGCGGCACTAATACCGGTGGTGCGTCCTCGTCCAGTGTCACTGTTTCCGAAGGCTGCTTCTCTTTTGCTAAAATAATAGCATTTCGAACCGTCGGAATTACTGGTCTCTTCCTCCGCAACCTAATGGGAATCCTGTATTTTCGTGGAATAGGTAGTGGTGGTCCGCTTGTCGACACTTTCGAAGGTATGATTATTTTTGAATTAGTCGTAGCATTATGAGTGGGAATAGTGACCTCCGTTGGAACTGATACGCTTGTAGATACTGGCGAAAGTACACATCCTTTTTCATCAAACTGTAATTCTGGAATTCAAACCAAGTATGGTGGAAGGTTAATTCAAAATGGTAGGTAATAATGAACACGAAATAGCAGACACCCTAAACCCTCCCCAAATCATACTAATTACACTAATGGAGATGGAGAGTGGGAGATGAATTCAAAAAAAATTCAACAGATTGAAGGAATTCTATCACTCACCACCAAATACACGACAGCACAGCGAGTAAATAAACTCTTAACATCTAAAATACATTACATGATTTTCAGGTAAGTGAGGATAATCTTTAAATAATAATAATTAGTTCAACAAAACATACTCTCAAGTTTAATTTCTAGAGTCCGAAATCCAAAGACTGGGAGCGGACAGGGCGCAGTTTCCTTTGACGACTGCGGTTGTCGAGCAGCTTCTTTAACATGTTCTAAATAGTACTCTGACTCGTCGTGAACACCCTTGGATGTAGATGACTGGCTGACAATAGGAGTTTCATCCTCAATAGTTATGACAGGAATAGGAACAAATTTTATTTCAAATCTCTCAATTACAACATCGTTGTCAGTTTCTTCATCGCATACGTTGCTGGAGTTCGTAATAAGATAATTACCGTCGTCGTAGTCTTGGATCAAATCGTTCGAAGGCACTTCTATTTCTTCTGTTTGAATTTCATGATGAACCAAGTTTCCGTTAGGATCGGGATCGGATGTGTTCATTACATTTTTTCGACATTTTAAGACTTTTAGCGTAAATTCATCTACGATAACCGAAATTTGACGCTGAATCTCCTCGAGTTGATCATGGCTGTTTGAAATTTGGTGAATATATGTGAAACACTCAACACAAAATGGCAAGTCATTGGAAGCCATTCCGGTCCGTTCCAAAAAATTAATGACCTCTTCAAACAGGTACTTGGAACAATTTCGCTTGATTTTTTTAACATCTTCAGCATTCAATGAAGGTCCGATTTCGATTTCCTTCGCGTAAAATGTATAACAAATATGGCATTGTTTTCTGGCAACAGCGCCATTTGAGTGGCTATTTGACATGGTAAATATTCAGAAATTCCAAAGAGCCCTAAATAAACGTTATTTTACATTAATGACAGCATAAATCTTTAATACATAATGATTAATGAACAAGTTAACAACATAACAGCTATAGATAATGATGACTTTCGTTATAGTGTCCAATTATTTAAAATACGGCTCATATTCTCTGAATTTGACATCAATATTTCCATTTTTTCTATCTCTATTAGTAGAGATAAACATTTATGGTTTAGATTTTAAAATTGATGGTAAAACTAATGATAGTACATCTAAATCATACTCACCAGCTTTAATATACTACAGCTCTATTCTATGACCAACACGTACAACTTCAAGTTCAATCCAGAAATTTCTGGAAGTTATTTAAAAAGATAGTGAAAATTGTACTGACTGGCTGACGTAGGTCGATTCTTAAAAGAGAGTACATCGTTTATTAAATTGACGATTTCAGCCATACATCTATGGTTGCCTAAAGACACTGAATACTGAATAACGTTATAATAAATATCTACCTAAAATATAGTTTTGGTCAAATCGTCACAATACAAATACACCCTTTTACAAATGCAAATACCAAATGGTAATAATTTCAAATCACACATTATTTACCCATGCTGTGTCATCAGTCATCAGTGTCAGTACTATATTAATAAGTGAAAACCGAACTGCACTCCAGTCTCTATTTTTTACCTGTTGCTTCGGTAGTCAAAATCACTTTATCAGTTCCAAATTGGAAATTCCAATTTCGTAAGCAATTTTATTCGTCGAATTTGGAGACATGACAAAGACGAGACGAGAGATTGGCATACGTACGTACCTCCAATGTTTATGAGCTCAAATAAATTACCTTACCGCTACAGTAAAATAAGCTTCCAGGTTATACCTTTGAGATGAGGGTATAGTGAGAATGTGCAAACTGCATGAAAGATGTGCGGGTTTCTTCTGGCTGCCTTTGCCTTCAGTATTTATTGTTATCAGAATTAATTTGACAAACATACTGACGTGCAACAATATTTTTGGTATTGTTGCTTGGGTCAAAGTTAAGGCATTGCTCGTACCGGCAGCAGCGGCGGCGGCACAAATGGTGATTTGTAAAATATTGTGCTCTTTAAAATGGTGTACATGAAAACGTTGTACATATGAATGCTCACCCTAGAGAGTGAGTGCAAACTTTGCACCGCAAAGTGCAAAGTCGACTTGTACATACTAGAAAACTTCGATTTTTTGAAAACCAGCCATATCTTCCGTGTAAATTTTAAATTCACGGACGAACTTGTGTGAGGCGGCTAAAAATTTCACAAAAAGGTTCTCAACAGTCAACAAGTGCATATGATGCACCCTGACGAGGCGTCAGTATAATTTTATTGTGAACTAAAATAATACGCTTGGATTTGTACGCATGGGTCACTTATTTTCACAACTTTTTTGTTGATTTCCTGTTTGTCCAAGACAATGTACCCTGATATGAAATTTGATTCTGCACCGTATACCGTATCTCAGAATTATTTATTATTTATGCAGGATATTATAATCTCATGATGCCTAGGGTCATAGGGTACTTGAAGATTAGGTTAGCGTGGGCCAATAAAACTTATTTTTTCGAACCTTTTTCTAGCAAAAAATTAGACAAAAAAGGCCTAAAAATAAAAAATTGCACTAAAAATTGAGTTTTGTCCTAATTGTACGTAAAATTTCCACAGTAGTGTTTTAACAAGAGGGAGTTTAATTGCTTACTACAAGTAATACCGGAAAGCACACACCAAAAATGTTATTCCTCAATATTTTTGAATTCATTCTCTAGTAGTCCCTATTTGAGACAATTTTATTTCATCACAAGGATTTGTATCTATCTAATACTAATAATCGATGATAATAATACTCCAAACCGTCCAGTTATTTAGTTTTAGGATACTATACATTAGGGACCCATACGTACGATTGTAATGTTTAATGTGCGTATGTAAAAAAATGAGAAAAGCGGTCGTAAATGTACAGTTAGATTTATTTATGTGTGTGTACTTACTTGTATCTAAAACTATTACTAGAAACTGTAAGTTGGTGCTTCAGGCAATTAAGTACACCAGCAGATGTGACAAATGGTTTTGGAGCAGGGAAACAGCTTGCTTTTTACTGGTGTTTCAATTGATCAAGCTTGCTGTTGAAACTACATCATATAACATGTACAATGTACATACGCGTAATCAATGGATGAAACTGTCACAACAGCCACCATACAAAAATTGAAAAATGGCATGAATTTCAGCGCTAAATGGCATGGAAGATCCATTAAGAGGGACCAGCTAAGAAAATTATTTGTAAAATATACCATATGCTCCGCCGCTTTATTATACAGCAAGTTTGGTTTGGGGGCTTGCTTCCTGTCGGTTCCTGTTCCCTAATTCTCCTTCTGTCCATGTAAAAAATTGTAAATTCACGAGACATTAATCGAAGACCACCAAATGTGGCTCGTGCCTCACCGTTGTCACTATACATTTATGTAGCCTCATATGTATAGTACTAATATACTAACAAATAATAACATCCGAAGTTATGAAAACATTAAATTAAATACGAAAATTGGAATTGATAAATGCAATGCATATTTTGTATGTTCAACCCATAAAGAAATATTTTACCATAGAATACATGTTAATTGTAAGTATGATCGCAAAATATTCGCAATTTGATTCTACTAAAGTGATTGTATCTGTTTTGTATGAGGTACAATTAAATAAAATTGTGCAACACAACAAAATGTGATGAGTTTATTTGCATAAATTGTTGCTTTTAGTGTATTCCTTTTACGATGGATAGGCAGAGCACAGGTTTTATGGAACATCTTTTTCACGAATCTCAGCAAGTCGTGTGTTGTTGACGTTTTTGCAAAAGAAAAATCGTCATCAGTCAAAGAAATAATTAAGATGTTTGTATGCACAATGATTGTTTATCTGACCGTATTTGCGCGCAGAAACCAGATTAGCATGTAATGTTAAGTCTCGCAGAGGATGTGGGTGGGTGGTGGAGATGAGCACCGATGCTCAAATGTTTGGAATGATAAAAAGTTCATTTAATCGAAGAAAGGATGTAAAAGAAAGAATACCGGTTCCATAGAGTTGGCAGACACAACTCGTGTTGTCCACTTCGAGAAGGTATTCAATTTTAGATGCAGGATATTATGTAATGATCTGTTAGAGATCACTCCAACAAACCACTCATTTAATTTCAACGGAGGTGATGACCGGCACACCTTTTCAGGTGGTGGAAAACTGGAAGGATGGGTGCTCGAAACCTCTGAACACCTTTTAAATACATTGAAGCTATTTAATGATATTGTGTCAAGTGTGATGTACTTCTACTACTGTTGCGTAGATTGATGAGATAACTCGGAATCGTCCCACAGTTCATGCAAGGTAGACTTTTAATTACAAGCTCTTTTCTCTCTTTTAATAAGGTAAAAATCCACCGCAGCATTTTTTATTATGAACTCTTCCACCAATGAGCACAATTGGCCAAATTCATAAATAGTATATACTTACTTAGTTTTGGGGAGAAAACAGCCACAATGATAAGATATCTGTAAAAATTATTATTGATTCTTCAGATTCCTCAGATTTCTTCAGGTATAATTAATTATGTTTCAAATCACAACGCAGTCTCACACATCCAATGTGCATTAGGTTGGCTTTGGTGTGTGTGTGCATCTGTAGATGTCTGTGCTCTCCGCAAAGTGAAAGCAAGAGAGGAGCACACAAATATAACGAGTTGCAACAAAGGCCGCCTCATATTACATAAAAATAATCTTCCTGGTCCATGTTTCTGAATTGTTATAGAGTCCCAAGTGAGACTGTTTAGATCAAATAAATAAGACATAATTCTTAATTCGATGATAAGTAGACAATTTTTTCAAAAGTAATTGAGGGCTAGACTACTGATTTGCAACAACATTACCCATTCTGTAATTGTTGAGCAATCAGACCTCTTAAACACTCTCTAACGACTATTTAAAAAAAATTCTATTCATTATTATAAAGGACATCAAATGTGTGTAACTCTCATCAGCCACATTCACAGCTTCTAAAGAAAGGAGCAATGCAGAATCTTAATTACCTCAATTAACCTTTTGTCAGTCGACCAGTTTTGGTTGCGTGATCTTTGATCTCTTTATTGAGTCTTATTGCAATCTAATTCCTCTCTTGACAGTTCACTTTTATTTCTGCATAACATCTACACGACCACTTACGTGTACAATACACTATCGAAAAAAATATCACACTGTATGTACAAATGCATAAAAATCATTACATATTGTTTAGTTTCATGGAAATGTATATTTTTTCGGCAATTTCTATCTGAATGAGCAATCCTAAATCTATTCTCTACTCTCTATTAGATTTTTTCCCTTTAGGTACTTTGAATAATAAAGTGGCGGATCCAGAATGGGAACCTAGCCGTGTAATAATAATTTGCTGCGCCCATCTTTCTCGTTCGATGTCTCCCCTTGATGCCAATTTATTTTGGGGAAACTCTGGTGCCTACACCCCTTCATCTGCCGATGCTGCGAATCGTATCTATTTTCGGCGATTGAATGAGTCGTGCGTCAGCCCAGCAGGTCAGGAGTGCACCATGGCAGCAGATGAGAGTCGGCATCAGAAAGGCTTTCTATCTCTCCAGCAGCCAGCAGCAGGACCCGCACCAAGAAATCTAATGTAATAGTAATCACATTGTAAATGTATGAATAATATGTGAGCTGTGCCACTTAGACAAGAATCATGGATGAACAGAGCAAGCAAGGCAAAGGGTCATAGTGTTAATGGAAATGCCTTGTACCATCTTCCGCGCGGCTGCGACTCCGTCGTTTCCATCTCGCGCTCTCTCTTTCTCTCTGACGGTGAGTTCTTTCTGCCATTCTGTGAAAGACGGAGGACAGGCACCAAAATACTGCACATACATATTTAAATGGCCCCGTCGACACATTACTTACGCACTATTAAGCTGAAAGCAAAGTAGCTTACAACTTACAACCTACAGATAACAGTCCCGCTGTATTATATATAGATCGTATATAAAATATATAAGTAGAGAGAGTGCTTATCTGACAGTTCTGTCTTTATCTTTAAGTGAAGATAAAACCTGCCGAGCCACAATCCGTCAGTCTCTCACTCGGTGCGGTGACAAGAAAGCTTTCTTTGCTTTCATTCGTCACCCGACGAAATTGAAACGCGTAAACCCGCAATCACATCTTCTTCTGTTAGTCTCTACTGTGCTTTCTTAGTTTTTGCTACTTACTTTTCCACTCCAACATTCTCACAATGTTCAATGTGCCTCCGGGTCATAAATGTGTCGTCGATTGGTGTCAGTGAGGGAGAGGGTATTCTGGATGTGCAGTACTACGTAGCACCAGCACCCGCAGAGTAGAATTTAGAATTATTTATTCCCACCAACAACCACAAATGAGGTGTGGGTAATAAATTTTCTACTGACTACATATTCTACACGTAATTCTACTTATTTTGAAGCAGGACAGACAGGACTGCCCAGTATCCTGACAATGATATAATGACTAGAAGAGACTAAAGGTGAAGAGATGTACAGAGAGTGGGAAAAGGAGATAATGATCTTAATTTGGTAACAGATTTGATATGGGATGTGAAGAGCCATAAATTATAAATACATTCAACCATTCACAATCAGATGCTGCCGCACTTTGTCTCTCCAACGACGAACGAGCCCAGTTCGACAAAACAAGCACGAATAAATGTGTGAGTGCACAAAAAATACCCCGTTAACTTGAAAAATGTAAACATCGTATGTGTAGTATAGGTTTTTTCTTCCATTTTTTAAGCTCAAGTTAACTTGTGACGATTAGAATTAAACATTCACATGGAGAAGCGAGTAGAAGAGAGTGACCGAGAGCAATTTCCGCTTTGCAGTAGATCGCTTCGTGCCTACGATTGTTGTTGATGTAGCTTGTGTAGTAGAGGCAGAAAATTTTCGAGTGAAGTGAAGACGAGTTGAGGGTGTATTTATGTACTTACGTAATTTATAACTCATTGTCAGAGTCAGAATGTGTTCGTTTGCTTTGTCTGGCATCTTCACTGCTTTCCAGTTAAGAGTTAGTTGTACTCATGGGAAGCCAACCCATATTTTCTCGTATTCTTTCCCAAACTGATGTCTCGATTCGGCTTTATAGATATTATGCTAAAGTGCTTCTGCGTATATAAATTTATGTATTATAAGTATCTAGTAAAATTCGTGTGTTGTACTTTGTTGTTGGGCTTGGTGGGTCGGCACGAGCCGTTTGCGGTGGTACATCTCACACACACATTGAGCTCAGCTACTTTGTCTTGTCGTCTCATCTCTCATAACACATAGCACACCCCTCTCTACCTATCAAACTTACTCATCTCTGCGCTTTTTTATCCAGCTGTTTCTCTTACTACCAGTACTACTTATGTAATACCACTAGCCTTAAAGCCCTCAAGTCCAATACTTAAATTCAAGTAATGTATGCCATGACACATTGGAAACGATTTGCTGGTCTTATCTACTTGGGCCTTCTTGTTTGCGTTCTCTCTTTGCCCATGGGCTTCTACAATAAATAATAATAATATGAAAATAATACCATATAATCAATAAAGACGTATAGGACTACTACACAGACTTCTTTGGGTTCCTGTTTCAATTTTAGTGATGTATTCGTTGTTGTACAGTATGTTGTTTGTGTGTCGCATAAATGGTTACTGTAAATATTATTGAGGAAGTGTTGGTTGTGATTTTGTGATTGTGTACGACGAAGTAAGCGGCGAGAAGCGAGAGTGAAGCATCAAGTTTTTGCTGTTGGTGTACAGATGTTGTCATCACCCTGTCAGCCACGAACACCTTTCCTTTGAATTATGATGTGAAATAATAAAGCAACACGAGTTTAAATTGGTGTGATGAAAAGCTTGTTGGGGATGCAGCTTGTTGGTGATGTCAATTAAACTGGCAATAAAAAACGTAAATAAAGTAATATTAATGCACTGAAAATGCATAAAAATGAAACTGCAACATGCACAAGGATGTGACACCAACAGTAATTTTGTTCCTTTGGATTCTTCTGGGCACCAATTTATGTTTTGAAATATTTTAGTTCCCTTTTTTGTGAAAATTTTCGGTCTGGTTTAAATTCTCAAAAATATTCTGGGGGTCCCTTTGGTCTACCTACACTATAAATAGTGTCAGTTTACGTTTCTCACATTAAGGACATCTTCATTTGTACTAATGCCAATATAAATTGTTTTAGTGCCGCTTCAGCGGATTTCAGCTTGTCCCGATACTAGACTGCTGACTACCATATTCATTCACTGTTTTCTGTGTGTGTTTGTTGTGTTCGTATTTTTGGTGGATGGTAGTTAGATTATTGGAAGTGATAGCTGAAGATATGGAAAGGCTCCAGGGTGAAGTTTTGATTGGTACAGTTGATAATGGCACACTCTTCAGTGTGTAAGCATAAACGTATTTTCGCTCGCTGTTAGGCAGAAATCTGATCTGAAGATACAAAATATTTCTTAGGACATGAGATCGTTATTCGAGTTATTGAGAAGACCTTCAAGGGGTAAATGTGTGGCCAGAGGTGTGTACACAAACTTGAAACTTTCGCTTTGGGGAAGGAAACGAGGTTTTCCGAGCAAATAATTTTCTCAGCTGCACCCAACCAAACTCATTCGATTTTCTTGTAATTCAATCTCCCTGTCTGAATATTAAATTTCACCCAAACCATTTCACTATCTTTTTAACTGCCTTTCAGCTCCTCTCTCTTTTTTATACGTTGTTACACAAAAATGTTGATTTTTATGTACCTGTTCAAGTTTCTCTCATTGTCAGTTTCAAATTTCAAGGCTAAGCTCCGTACCATCATAATAGATACTAATATGTACTTTTACCTTAATAATATTATTTTTAAGACTGTGTACGACTGCGACCAACAATAAGTTCAAACGAGATTTCTGTAATTTGTATTTACGACAAAGAGTAGACACTAGACTACACGTGTAATCGTCAATTAAAATTTACCAGAGTCCAGTACAGATGGGATGGGCAAAATGGATAAAAATGGTTTAATAGTGAACCTTACTATCTCAGGGCACTATTTTTAACTTGTATTCACTTTTTGCCAATATTTGAAAGAATTGGATTAAATTAGTGAATTTCTTTCGGGGAAAACGACTTTTCTTTTGGCATTTTTATTTGTTTTAGTTGAGTGAAGGATGGTACATTTATGTCACCACACTGTACATTGTGTTTTAAAACACTTTCATAAGAGGCAGTGACAGTAATCATAGTAATCAAAGTTTACTTGCAAGATAATTATTTAAATTTCAACAAATTTATCAGCATTTTCAAATCTGTCTCCACTTTCTCGCGGAATTCTCTCATATATATATTTTCGTACATTATGTACATATAGAAATAGTATAAAACAAGTCACAAATTACGAGATTTAATGTTGGATACGGAATGAAACTGCAAATTGAAATTCCTCTATTTATCTTCCAAACAAAGCAGTAAAAGAGTTGTGTGTATTGTACACCCATATAATAACTAACTATATAGAATGACTAATGCTGATTACAAAATTGTAAATGGTCACTGGTCAGGGTAGTACAAAGTAAAATCTGGGAGCATTCCAAATGTGAAACGTCCTTTTAAAAATGGAGCTTATTTATAAGAATCAAATGGAGAATCCTGGTAACTCCAGCTGCAGTACATGATGTCACTTCCTTTCTTTAGGGCTCCCTCATCTAAAACCACAATTAACTACGCAGGTTCAGGTAAGAAGAAGGTTATATTGCTTATCTGCACAAACGCTTACCAAATAGTAGAAGCCTACTATCATTATACAATCCTGCTAAGTACCTTTGAAGCTAATGGCCATAAAACAATCTCCGGTGACTTTATTGCATTTGCTCCTAATTTTTTTTTGCTATACTACTTGCACCATTATCTCTTATATTATGTTGGCTTTTACACCCGAAGACAGACAGAACATAGAGAGAAAGAAAGGAAAACCACTTTTTCTGGACTGTGGGTAGAAATTCTACTTTAGTAGCCTGTAATATGATATAAAGTGCTGCCAAAGAATCCTTAGCAATAAAATTACATTACACATACGTATACGTACAAATGTATTGTCGAGGAGGAGGAGAAGAAGAAAAAAATGAAAATGCCTTTATTGGGTTCAGCAATAACTGTCTAGCCTCTTTTAATAGGAAACAAGACAAGTTTCTGCAGAACACATGTTCGATTAATAGAGAGCTTCTCAACTTGTCTCTCACCTTCAACCCATAATTACAAGCATCGAATCTCTTTTGCCAACTAATTTGGCTAACTATCTGCCAAAGGTCATTCAATCTCTTATATATACTACATACATACTAAAACATATTCCTATATGCACCAATATTTAAATTTGAATAAATTATACCAACGTTTTTAATTGTCGATGCTTAGCAAGCACAATTAATGTCAAGTCAACTCTTCGTCTACAATGCATATAAAATAATACTTAGTTATCCATCTGCACACAACTCAAGCAAAAATAATTACTCCTTTGGTCTGATGGCCATGGCGTCCAGCAGCGTTAATCGATTGAAACCGTCAAAGTACTCACTCATTGTCATAGTAGTGGCATGGCATGAACTGGCCCAGCAATTCAACAAGTCAAATGCGCATTGAATTGTCTCTTCACGAGAGAGAATCCCATTTGAATACTGTATTTAATGCCAACACAACAACATGTCAGGTTTTGAAGAACAAGTTTATTAAATGCATACACACGCAACAACAAACACATGTACAATACCATGTAAAACAGAGATAGTATATAATGATATAGTTTTTCCCTTGATATTGATTCAATGATTCCTTATGTGCCGTCACTCAAACCGTAAGATCTGCACACAAAGTAGGATTTGACGAGACGGGGAGAATACATGTCACGCGGTACGTTGATGTGCAGATTATTGTCGTTAAATGACAGTCTGCATTCGTATAATGACTACCTCCTGGTATAAGGAGAGCTTTAGCATTAAATTTTATCTCTCTCTCTCTCTCTCTCTCTC